>CM035101.1:17003473-17075973 GCA_020205505.1 Panax japonicus | reverse complement strand
ACAACATCATATCTAAGAGTTATTAGCCATCAAAGTAGCCTGTCAGAGCTGTTCTTCATGAAGAACAGTTTGTGGGTCTATATTTAAGGTCTTAAATCTTAGCTTTTCTAACATGCTATGTGTAATATTAAGGTTTAAACTTGTAGTATACATGTCAAGGAACAATAATAAAACAACAGATCGAGTAAACAACAACAAAATCACAAGCTAGCTCCCGGTCAACCTATGTCAGAAACGTTGTTCTTCACGTTTCTGGAAATTCCCAGAAACATTGAAACAGTTCAAGTGGCCTACTTTGACCGCTTCTCACTGTTGATCTGTTGATTGTTTATGGTATATTAAGACATTAATCTACAGTCCACATTATCAGCTACAACATGAATACAACGTATCATCAAAACATTAAAATATATGACAGATCTGCTCGTTACAAAACGTTGTCAGACGTTGATCAAGGCTTTCTGGATTACCCCGATTTGGCCCGGTCAACGTCGGTCAACAGGTTTTGACTATTAATAACACACGATCTATGCATTGAACCACTGTAAATCCACTTCCAGATCCAAGACAACATGTCAGGCTATCGATCTAAACAATAAAACATCAAAAATCACAAACACACAAAGATTTAGACGATCTGACATTCGGTTGTCAGACCCAAAAACAATTTTTTCCAGATTTCGTAAAAAGCTAGATCTGAGCTTATAGATGTTATGGATCTAACATCTATCAACCCAGATCACCAAAATAAACTATATCTAACATATTCTAACACATAAACTTAAGATCTAACACAGAAAATTAGGCATAAAAATCCAAGCTAGGTTTATACCTCTGATGTCCAAATTCTGATTTTGGGTTGCTGTTTTGGTTATGGTGTTAGTAGGGCTTGATAATTGGTCTATTAAACTTAACAAATTCGTTGGTTCTAGTGAGAGAGAGTCAAGTATGAGAGTTGAACAAAATTAGTGTAAAAAATGATTTTCTCTCTCCTTAAATCTATTTATAGACAACATGGTGCATGAATAAGGCTGGCTAGGGCTGATTTGCTGTCCTTGTGAGTCACCAAGAGTTGGTAGGGTTGGCCAACCACTCAAGATTTTACAAGATTTACAAGCAAGCTCATTAAAGAATACAAAAAGGGTATTTTGGTCATTTGATAATTCATTTAAATGGCATTCTTGTCATTTGCAAACCCTTAGGGTTTAGGGTTTAGGGTTTGATCCAAGCAAACAAAAATCAAGGATTTCCAAAATTAGGATTTAGCAACTAGGGTTTATAAAGAAAATAAAATTATTTTAGTTTCTAAAATTTAAAAATTAAAATAATTAACTAGATTAGGTTAATAATTAAATTATACAAGAACATTAGGGTTTAGTACCCCTACCCATATTAACCTTGCCAATTAGGCAATTAGTGTTTACAATTCCGATAATTAGGGTTACCATAAGCAAATTAGGGTTTCTAACTTTTGAAATTAGGGTTTATAATACAAAAAATTAAGGTTTCTATAATACAATTAGGGTTTCTAGAAATTAAATTAGGGTTCTAGGTTTTAGGGTTTTAATTTCTATATCACCAGTCATTAATCACATTATTGTGATTACATAACGGCTTTAACAAATTCTCAAAGTCGTGAATGACTTTCGCTTTACGGTTTCAATTCAATTAGGGTTTTCCAGTTTGAAACTAGGGTTTCTATTTATTAAATTGGGTTTAATAGCAAAATTATATAATGCATAACATATATCATATAACACAGTTAAACAACATTCTTGAACTCACAGCTGAGTTTCAAATTAGGGTTTTAACACTTAAAATTAGGGTTTTTAATAATTTAGGATTTTCTAAAAATTATTAAGGTTTCTAGAACTTTAATTAGGATTTACCTAATTAATACATTTAATACATGCCTTAAATTATATAACACACTTATAAAACAAATCTTGCACTCTAATTTGGATCTCAAATTAGGGTTTAACATTATTACTAAGGTTTGATCATAATACACCGTAATTGACCAACCATTATCAATACAGAAATACAGTACATATTCATAGCACTGAAAAATCAAAATATAATTAGTATTATATTATTATCAGCATTCCTTATCCCATAACCAAAATTAGGGTTATCATTAACACTAAAACTGTTCCACACATTAACATTACACGCATAACCATACATATCTATAACACTGACAAATAATAATATAATATTATTATTTTCATTCCTTTATCAAAACCCAGAATTAGGGTTTGGATTCCATATCTAATTTATCTTTCATATTTAACCTTATAATTAAGTAGAAATAATTTACTTAATATCTTGAACAAAATTCATATAATAAAATAAGTATTATTAAAATTCTATATTCATATCATATGTTATTCAATTAATATAATTATCATATTTTCATGAAAAATAAACATTAAAAACATTTTTACTATAAAACTAATTATTATTATAATATAATTTATAATGATCAATAATTCTAAAATAAATTTATTTGTAATACTTAATGTAATAAATTTTATTTATCACACATATAATTATAATTACACATTACCTTGACACATATCATTCATATTTATTTTAATAAATAAAAAAAAATTATACGCAAAATTTATAATTTATTTATATAGAAAATATCGGGTTGTCACATTCACCCTCCCTTATAAAGATTCCGTCCCCGGAATCACCATTTTAAAACCTATACATACCAGGGTACATAGAATACACAATTATTCCAAGTAGATCTCGATCATGGTTGATCGATTCGATCTTTAACTATTCAGTAAAACGCGTATCTATCTCCTTAAACAGAAATTTGATTTCTAAGAGAACTCAAATTCCTCCTTCAAAATAATTTATAAAAATAATTTACTATATATAAGAAAAGAGCTGATATAAATGACTTAGGGATAGCGCGGGGCACGCTAGGCGGCGGGAAAAGAGCTGTTTTGGGTTATTTGGTGTCCAATTTGAGCTAGAATAGGATTCTTAGTTGCTTAACTTACTAGGGGGTGTCCATTAGAACTCTAAATACTTGTGTTTAACTTGGATTGGGAGGCTTGTTCTAAGACTCCATTAAATCCTTCTTGGGATAGATTTCTATTAAATTATTCTTTACTTTCTTTCTTAGATCAAGATCCCTAGATTAGATTAGAATGGGAGATAGAAGCAACTTAGACACTGTTGAAGATCAAGAACAGGAGCTTGAGGAAGATGGAGATTTGCTGACAACAGATTTATTCTTTACTCTACTCTTATTTTTATCTTTTAATGATTATTCAATTGCGGATTCTTAGTTTTAATTCAATGAACTAATTATTTGTTTGAGATTACACTGGATCTTATTGTGTAGTTTATTTTAATATGCTTCGCTATTAATTATTATGTTATATTGTGAGGGTTGTCTATTGTGATTTGGACTTAATTGCTTAATTTCCTAGCTAACAATTACCGTGATAATCTATATGAACTCGAGAGATGAAGTATATATTTAGATCTTATCATGATAGCATGTGTTTGTGATTTTGGCATAGATGAAATTCGTGATTCGTGTTTAGGATAGAGATATGCCTTTACTGAAAGTAGTATGCAAACAAGCCAATCATGTTTGATGATAAAGCATATACTTTGTAAACAATCTTATTCATTTATTAATAAAAAGTATTAATTTATTAAAGGCTTTTAATTATCTACATGATGCTGTTTTATAATATGTGATAAACACATAGTTTTAAGCAATGCTTTTAGAATAATGATGATGATCATTCTAATGAGATCTAAATTCTTAGAAAGCTTAAAACTAAAATAGTTCCCAATCGTTGGATTACTAAATTGGGGATTAGTGAATCCGGATAGATTGGTACATACGTTGCTTGCTCATTGGATGAGGATGATTGATCTCATGATCATTTGTGTGGAGACACTAAAGCAAGTATGTAGGTGCTTATTAGAGAATAAGTTCACTGAACGTGACTTGCTAAGGAATACCTAATGGAGTTTTACTTGCCTGTCAATAGGAATTCCTGTAGTGATAGTAGTACAAGTGATCCTTGGACTTGAGATCATCATAGTATCTTGTGTATGATGAGTTATACTTTGACTTATTCCTTAAGACCCTTAGGGTATATCAAAGGGTATGCTTGGGTATAATAAGTTGTACATGGAGATAATGTATGATCAATAAAGAATCTACCACTTCTAGTAAAAGAAGAGAAATGTCCTATGTGATTCGATAAATGACAACTCAGTAGTCCTTGGCCAAGGCAGAATAAAATTAGAAAGGAGTTTCTAATTTGCATTATTTGGAGTTGTGCATTTAAGAGTCGAAATACATATAATTAAATAAAATAAGACTTGACAGAAATTCCATGTCTTATATTTAATTGGGACATTGTATGGTGGAAAGATTGAATTGTACGGTAACTATTTACTCAAAGGTTCTTTTATGATTAATGTTGAAATCTATATTATCTGGAAAGTCGTTGATCGCTAGGGAGGCTTATCCCTATTGTAGAATAAATATTATTTATTTAAATAAATTATTAGTTTAATTTATTTATTTAAATAAGATCAGAATTGTTCTAATTGATTTATTCACAACCGGTTTAATATGGAGAACCTAAAGGGTCACACCATAAAAGGAAGAATAATTATTTAAGAAGTTAATGGCATAATCGTAATAATAAGTTAAGTATATTTAATTTAATCTATGGTGATAGAATAAATTAAATAGCTTAATATTTATTATTTAATATTTTAGAAATATTAAATATAAATTAATAAGAGGAGTCTTATTATTATTATTACTATTATTATTATTTAATTCCTAAAGGAGTTTGGGAATTAATTAATAAAAGTACTCTCAAATATCCTAATATGATTAGGAGGCAAATTAATTAAAAGAGTTTAATTAATTATCCTTAATAAGATTAGGGAGCTTAATTAATTAAAAGGTTAATTAATTATTCCTAATAAGATTAGGAGCCTAATTAATTAAAAGAGTTTAATTAATTAAAATAAAACCCAATTCCTTAATTGTTAAGGATGGGTTGCCCACATCTATAAATAAGAGGAGTCTTATTATGGGTGAGAGGGAGTTGTTGACTTTTACAACATACGTAATTCCAATAGTTGGGAGAGTACTCCTTTTCTATGAGAGATAGAAAAATAAGGGTTTTGCCAAATACCCATTTTCTTGAATTTTGTTCTTCCTTGGTGGATCACCTCTAGAGGCCAAACACTTGGGTGGCTAACGTTGATCAAAGGAAGGAACCAAACCCGGTGGATTCAAGTTGAACGCGAAAGGGATTGGAGGTGAACTTGTACCTGAGGAAGCTCGGATCTTCAAGGGTATGGTTCTTATTCTTTCTTTTTCGTTTAATTAATAATTGTGCATAAAGGGTGATCCGGATTTATGGTTTGTAAAACTTTTAAACTCTGATTTTACACGCTTCCGCTAATTTTCTGCAATTTGATTGCGATATTGAATGTTACAAACCTAACAGTGGCATCAGAGCCAAACCTTTATGCGAATTATTAATTGTTTTAATTTGATATGTATATTGATATGTGTTAAGAACAATTTAATTGGGCATAAATTTATTGTATAAAATTTATTTTAAAAAAAAAAATCGCGAATTCTGATATACTCCCTCTGTCCCAAATTAACTGCTCAGTTTTGACTTTTTTAAGTCAAATTGACTATTTTTAGAATTAATAATTAAGCATATATAAATATATTACTAAAATTATAAAAATTAGGATTAGTAATAAATTATATATACTTTCTTTTGGTTATAATCTTTTCACCTATATTTTAGCAAAAATAGTAAAAAGATTAGTTTTAAAAATGGTCAATTTGACTTTAAAAAGTCAAAACTGAGCAATTAATTTGGGACGGAGGGAGTATTTTTTTTGAGCCCGTGGTTAATCTGCTTGATCCGTGTAATTGGCGACGCGATCTCCATTCGCGAGGCATAATATGTATATTGGTAACATGCTTTCTGTGGAATCAATTTATATTGTGAATCCCCTGTAATGACTAACCACGGATTCAGTGGCAACAAAAATAATGGGATTCGCGATGGCTGGTAATCACCAGGTTATTATTATTGGAGTACATGCTTATCTCAAATCCTGTAAATGTCAAAGTTCCCACGTGGTGGGTAGATTCATGTATTACCTTATTATATATATTATGTATATATAATATATTCTTGTGATTCATGTGTTTTCTTCCAGTAAAGGGACTAGGGAGTATGATTACTAGCTTATATTATATATATTACCGTAATATATATATATATATATAATATATTTTTAATTATTTTATAATTAAAATAAAAAGTTTATTTTAATCTTAAAATAAAAGATTTATTTTAATATTAAAATAAAAAGGTTTATTTTAATTTTAAAATTATATTTCATGCTAACTAATTAGAGTTGGAATTGGATTTCATGATAACTAATTGGAGTTGAAATTGAATTCTATATTTTCCTTAAATAAAAGAGTTTATTTAGATATGAAATAAGATTTCATATTATTCAAAATAAAAGAGTTTATTTGTGAATAGGAAAAAGAATCAGTATTTCCTTAAATAAATGAGTTTATTTAGATATGAAATAAGATTTCATATTATTCAAAATAAAGGAGTTTATTTGTGAATAGGAAAGAGAATCCGTGTTTCCTTTGATAAAGTTTTTTTTTTCCTTCATGGAATTGGATTCCATAATTAATTAAAATAAAGGAGTTTATTTTGATTAAAGATTTTGATTAAAATAAAATAGTTTATTTTATTCAAAATTAAATAAATTAAAATAAAATAGTTTTATTTTGATTTAAATTTGGATTAAAATAAAGGAGTTTATTTTGATTCAAAATTAGATTTTATACTAACTAAATTTGCCCATTAAATGATATCAATATATATATTGAATGTTTATTATTCATGAGATGAATCTTATTTATTGATGCATATGGTGATGTGTATGATAATAAATGGGATTGATTATGGACTATTGACCAATGTGATTGGATTTTATTTTAGTTGGATGCATGAATGTATGTGTTTTATTAAATGGGGTCTGCGTACCTCGTCTTCTCTAATTTTTCTTAATGTAAATTCTATCTCCCTCCTATGTACTTCCCTTTGACTGCTGATCAAGGTTTCTATTTATATTAAATAGTTTTGTAATAGGAATAGTTAGAATTAATTTTGAAAAATTTGATATCAAGGGACAAGGAGCGCTTGAAGACCCGTTTGTAATGGAGCCCGGGTTTAAATGTAATAGTTATATTTAAATATTAATTCTTGCACCCCTAGGGTTTGACCTTTTGGTTCACTTGGTGGCTCTAGTGAACCAAACTAGAATAAAAGTCCATAATCAATCCAAGTAGAATATAGTATTCTATATGTGCATGCTTATATTATATATATTATATATTATGCATATATGCTTCGCATGTTCATTAATATGACGCGTATTTTATATATATATGTGCATGCGCGCTAAACAAGATGGGACAAATTAATAACAAACCCCTCAAATATTTTATATTAAGTTGTAACGTTCAAAGATATTTGGAATATCGAACGTCGCCTTCTAGCATGATAGAAACAATAGAGTATTGAATATTTAATATGAGTTTGTTGTGCACACACAAGGCGAGTATTAAATATTTAAGATGTTGTTTTTATTACATATGATGTTTATAAGGAATTGAACATTACTGCTTTGTTGTGCACACACAAGGGCTGTAGTTTTCTCTTCATTTATATGAAAATGTTGGGTCTGACTTAACTTAAATCATTTTAGTTCGGATGTGCACACACTTGACCATTATGATTTAAGAGGCAAAATACAAGAAGTTACATAGTTGATGTAATTGACAAGAGTTGTCTACCTATTTATTTATATATAGTTTGTTGTGCACACACAAGGCTATATACATTTGAAATGGGATCCTTATTCTCACTAACATATCTTTAATTGGATTTTGCCGAACTATATAAGTGAGGGTAATATAGTTTGAAGAAAATAGTGGGAGATACCAATTTAAAACAAGACCTAATTTATTTTGGTAATTAATAAAAGAATGTATGTTAAAATGTTGTTAATTACAAATTCATTTATAGAATTTTACAATGTCTAAATTACTATCACTGCATAGCATATTAGATGCTTATTTAACCGGACCAAATTAAATGGATTGGTTAAGGAAATTGAGAATAGTTCTCATGGTTGAAAAGCTATCTTATGTCCTTAATACGCCTATCCCTGCAATGGTTGCAGACAATGCCTCTGAGGAAGAGATTGCTACTTTTAGAAAGTGGCAAGATGATGCACTGTTGGCTCAATGCATCATGCTTGTATCCATGAGTAATGAGCTTCAGCGTCAGCATGTAACTATGGATGCTCCTACTATACTCATGCACATCAAGTAGTTGATGTTGAGGAAAGTAGGACTGATAGATATCAGATATCTAAGGAGCTCCTCCGATTTAGAATGACCGATGACACTACGGTACAGATAAAAGTCCTTAACATAATCAATTTGATTGATCAATTAGGACAACGGGTTTTGTCATGGATGGAGAGTTGAGCCAAGATTTGATCTTGCACTCACTTCCGGACTCCTTTCACAATTGTTGTGAATTTTTCATATGAACGAGCTAGATATCAGCCTCGCTGATTTGCTTAACATGTTGAAAAATGTTGAGAGTCACCTTCCAACCAAGAAATACCATGTCTTACTGGTAGGGGCCAAAGGATCTTCTGAAAAGAAGAACGATTCTAAGAAGGTAAATAGAAAGGGTAAAAACAAAGGATAATAAGAACAAAACTGATACGGATAGCAAAGAAGTTTGCTTCCACTGCAATAAGCCTGGACACTGGAAAGAAACTGCGAGAAGCATCTTGCAGAGGCTAACCAAAGAAGCTTAGTGAAGTTTCGGTTACATATACAATTTTGTTCATGATTTAAAATAAATTTTTCTTTAAGTCAAGGTTCTACTTGGGTATTTGATACCGACTTTGGTTATCATAAATATAGATTTATGAAGGGACCAAGCAGAAGTAGAAAGCTAAACAAATATAAGTAAACCTATGTGTGGGAAATGAAGCAAAGGTTGCTGCATTAGCCATAGAAACTTATAGTTTAGCATTGAGTACGGGCAAATCTATTAAGTCAATAAGTTGTTATTGTATTCCAGTACTTGTTAGAAACATTATTTCTATTTTATTGTTGGACAATGAAATCTTTGGTATTATATTTAAGAACAATTGTTGTTCTATTTATAATAATAATAATAATGTTTTGTATAGAACTGGAATATTACTTAATGGATTTTATATACTTGACTTACGTAAAAAAATTATTTTACAAATTGAACAAATTAGTATAAGAAAAGGAGATGATCATTCAAAGAGTTGAATATGTGTATTTGCTGAAATACAAGTGTAAATTATTTGAAAGGTTCAAAGAATTCAGAAGTGAAACAAATTGACAAAGTATTAAGATTCTTTGATTAGATCAAGGAATAAATACTTGTGCAATAAGTTTTTAGATCATCTCAAATGGTTTCTCATAATGGACACATCCTGATACGCAATAATTGATTGATGTATCTGAAAGGAAAAATCGTACCTTGTTGGACATGGTGCGGTCCATAATGATTTTACCGACATTCCAGTATTCTTCTTGGATAATGTCCTAGAAATGGCTGCATATCTATGAAAAGTAACCTCAAAATCCGGCCCCAAGACTCCATAAAAGTTATGGACAGGGAGGATTCTTAATCTTAAGTATGTTAAGATAAGGGGTTGTCCAACTTATGTGAAACGGTTTCAGAGGATAAGCTTGGGACAAAATTTGACAAGTACAGATTTGTGGGACATCCTAAAGTAAGTTTAGGACATAAGTTCTATAATCCTACTTAGCAAAAGGTGTTTGTTGCGAAACATGTTGCCTTCTAAGATAAAGGTGTTTATCATTGAAAGGGCTAGTGGGAGGATAATACATCTTGAAAAGTTCAAGAACCACAAAACATTACAAGTCAAATAAGAGGAACCTATAGATAGGCCTATTTTACCACAACCGAATCGTAAATCTGGAATAGTACCGAAGATACCTAGGAGGTATGGATTCATCATGGATGATGATGATGAGGTACGTATCATAGACGATGATGATCCAGTTACATACGATGAGGTAAGAGTTGTAGACACTCAGAGAAATGGATTGAAGTAATCTTCTCAAAAATGGAACATTCATTTTGATATGATAATCAAAAGAGTTTGATTTTATCAAAAACAAGAATGAACCTAGTGTGTACAAAAGGGTCAGTGGGAGCGTCGTGACATTTCAGGTATTATATGTTGATATAATACGGATAAGGAATGACATGCCAATGCTAAAATCAATAAAGATAAAGTTGTCTAAACATTCCTCCATGAATGATTTGGGAAGAGTATCTTAATTGGGGATGCAAATCTATATAGATAGATTTAAAAGGATGCTCAGCTTAACCCAAGAAACGTATATTCATTTGATGCTAAAGTCGTTTAGCATGGAAAACTCCATGGGATGTCTCATGTTGATGAGTCATGGAGTGTATCTCTCTTAATAGTCCCCATAGACTCCTAAAAGAGAGATCGCATGAGTGACAATCATGTATGCAATGAAATATACGCGACCTGATGTTGATCAGTCATATTCTGGAGAAGTTCACTGTGAGACAATGAAAAACATCTTAAAGTACTTAACCAGCACTAAGGAAGTGATATAATTCATGGCGGGTCTGAATTAAAACTAGAGGGCTTAATAGACTCAAGTTTTTCAGACAGACCAAGACAACAGAAAATCCAGTTTAAGGTAAAGGGTTACCTTGAACGGTGGTGCAGTGAATTGGAAAGGTTCCAAACAACAAAGAGTTGTTGATTTAGTGATAAAGACAAAGTATATAGCTATAAATGAAGCTGCAAGTTGATTGTTTGGATCAAAAGTTCATTACAGAACTAGGAATAGTTCCTAAGTCTCATCTTGGATCTAAACATGTGTTGTGGCACTTTCATTTGATTATAAGAATCATTGAAAGATGGGAAATCACTATAGAGATAGTGGACTCTCAAGAACAACATTACATATCCATATATTGAAGCTTATCCAACAGCAGGATAATCGTCACTTAGAGAAGAAGAGTATGAGATACCATGACGATTGGCTTTAATGCAAGTGGGAGATTGAAAGTAGTATGCAAACAAGCCAATCATGTTTGATGATAAAGCATATACTTTGTAAACAATCTTATTCATTTATTAATAAAAAGTATTAATTTATTAAAGGCTTTTAATTATCTACATGATGCTGTTTTATAATATGTGATAAACACATAGTTTTAAGCAATGCTTTTAGAATAATGATGATGATCATTCTAATGAGATCTAAATTCTTAGAAAGCTTAAAACTAAAATAGTTCCCAATCGTTGGATTACTAAATTGGGGATTAGTGAATCCGGATAGATTGGTACATACGTTGCTTGCTCATTGGATGAGGATGATTGATCTCATGATCATTTGTGTGGAGACACTAAAGCAAGTATGTAGGTGCTTATTAGAGAATAAGTTCACTGAACGTGACTTGCTAAGGAATACCTAATGGAGTTTTACTTGCCTGTCAATAGGAATTCCTGTAGTGATAGTAGTACAAGTGATCCTTGGACTTGAGATCATCATAGTATCTTGTGTATGATGAGTTATACTTTGACTTATTCCTTAAGACCCTTAGGGTATATCAAAGGGTATGCTTGGGTATAATAAGTTGTACATGGAGATAATGTATGATCAATAAAGAATCTACCACTTCTAGTAAAAGAAGAGAAATGTCCTATGTGATTCGATAAATGACAACCCAGTAGTCCTTGGCCAAGGCAGAATAAAATTAGAAAGGAGTTTCTAATTTGCATTATTTGGAGTTGTGCATTTAAGAGTCGAAATACATATAATTAAATAAAATAAGACTTGACAGAAATTCCATGTCTTATATTTAATTGGGACATTGTATGGTGGAAGGATTGAATTGTACGGTAACTATTTACTCAAAGGTTCTTTTATGATTAATGTTGAAATCTATATTATCTGGAAAGTCGTTGATCGCTAGGGAGGCTTATCCCTATTGTAGAATAAATATTATTTATTTAAATAAATTATTAGTTTAATTTATTTATTTAAATAAGATCAGAATTGTTCTAATTGATTTATTCACAACCGGTTTAATATGGAGAACCTAAAGGGTCACACCATAAAAGGAAGAATAATTATTTAAGAAGTTAATGGCATAATCGTAATAATAAGTTAAGTATATTTAATTTAATCTATGGTGATAGAATAAATTAAATAACTTAATATTTATTATTTAATATTTTAGAAATATTAAATATAAATTAATAAGAGGAGTCTTATTATTATTATTACTATTATTATTATTTAATTCCTAAAGGAGTTTGGGAATTAATTAATAAAAGTACTCTCAAATATCCTAATATGATTAGGAGGCAAATTAATTAAAAGAGTTTAATTAATTATCCTTAATAAGATTAGGGAGCTTAATTAATTAAAAGGTTAATTAATTATTCCTAATAAGATTAGGAGCCTAATTAATTAAAAGAGTTTAATTAATTAAAATAAAACCCAATTCCTTAATTGTTAAGGATGGGTTGCCCACATCTATAAATAAGAGGAGTCTTATTATGGGTGAGAGGGAGTTGTTGACTTTTACAACATACGTAATTCCAATAGTTGGGAGAGTACTCCTTTTCTATGAGAGATAGAAAAATAAGGGTTTTGCCAAATATCCATTTTCTTGAATTTTGTTCTTCCTTGGTGGATCACCTCTAGAGGCCAAACACTTGGGTGGCTAACGTTGATCAAAGGAAGGAACCAAACCCGGTGGATTCAAGTTGAACGCGAAAGGGATTGGAGGTGAACTTGTACCTGAGGAAGCTCGGATCTTCAAGGGTATGGTTCTTATTCTTTCTTTTTCGTTTAATTAATAATTGTGCATAAAGGGTGATCCGGGTTTATGGTTTGTAAAACTTTTAAACTCTGATTTTACACGCTTCCGCTAATTTTCTGCAATTTGATTGCGATCTTGAATGTTACAAACCTAACATTTACGCCATTTGTAATCTTATAGAGAACTTGTGCTTTAAATCCTTTTTAATTGTAATTCACATAGAGATATAGTAGATTAGTTAATTAGAGTGTCTTGCTTAATTCTATCATCTGTGGATTTAAGTGAGTATGAGTATTATGCATCGAGAGATGGTTTTGTCATCTTTAGTGTTCTTGATTAACAATTCATGATAGAGAATAATTGATAAGAAGTGTGTTAACTTAAATGAAGCAATAAGTGAAGTTGTGATCTTAAATTTCTGTAATCTTAATTTAACTAGTGGAATTTAATAGTAGTTTAATTTATATAATTTGAAATTCATTCGTTTAAATAAGATTGAGTTGGTTACGGGTTAGTACTTGGTGATTTGTATTAATAATTCCTCGTAGGAACGATACTCTACTTTCACTTTATTACTTGTTGACCACGTATACTTGCGTGTTGTGCGTAATTAGATTTTACCCAACAGTTAGTACTTAGAAGGGTTGTTTCAAGCTCTTCTTGAACTTTCTTATTCTCCTCTTGAAGGAGTGAATGATCCTTAGACATAACTCTGAACCACTTCATGTATTGATGTAGATCAGTAGTTATGCCATGCAGTGCAGTTCTTAAATCATTTATGTATACATCAGGAGAGTTGAAGTCAAATACCTCATCGAGACTTACATCATGTATATTGAAATTCTGTTTGTCCTTTGCATGTTTGGCAATTAGGCACAGATTAGCCATATGTGGTTCTTCATCATCCTCGGAATCAGGATTGGAGTCATTGTCTGAATCACTCCACGATCCTCCAGCTACCAGGCTTTTGTCTCTCTTCTGAGGCCTTTTGTTGCCTTTGTATTCCTTCTTTGCATGTGATTTATTCTTTAGTTCTTCTCTGAGAGGTTTGTTGCAGTTGGCAATGAAGTGACCAGGCTTCTTGCAGTTGTAGCATAGGTCATTCATTTGCTCCTGGCTGCTGTAATTACTGACCTTCTTTGGTTTGCTGGTTTTGCCTTGACGCATGAACCTTCTTCGTCTTTTTACCAGCATAGCAAAGTCTTCATCATCGTCTTCATCATAATCAGAATTAATCTCAGTGTTGACCTTAGATTCACCTTCAGTTGCCTTGAGAGCATCACCCTTATCCTTCTTTCTTTCTTCTGATAGGGTTTCAGCTCGTTGAGTCAGCTCCAGTTCGTATGTCAATAGATTGCCATATAATTGTTGAGATGTCATCTCATGAAGATTCTTTGACTCTCTTATAGCAGTGGTTTTGGCATCCCACCAGCTCGGTAGAAATCTCATGAACTTTATGATCATATCTTTGTTTGGATATATATTCTCATATGGTCGTAGAGAGTTGAGCAGAACGTTGAATCTCTCATAGGTGGCAGTTACGTTTTCTCCTTGAACATGAGAAAACATCTCATACTGCTGTGTCAGGAGTGATTGTTTATTTTTTCTTACTTCTTCCGTTCCTTCGTGCATGATGAGCAGTGCTTCCTAAACCTCCTTCGCTATTTTGCTGTTGACAACATTTTCAAATAAATCATCTTCTAAGGATTAAAACAAGATGTTCTTGGCCTTCTTGTCGAGTTGGACAACTCTCTTCTCGTTGTCTGTCCACTCCTCTTTGACTTTGATTTGTATTCTGTTTGGATCGTCAGTGGTTGGTTCAATCTTTGTTGGAACATAGGGCCCATTCTGAACTCTCAAATAGATCTTCATCTATTGAGTCCATGTATGATTGCATCCTGACTTTCCAGTTTGCAAATTTATCCTTGTTGCACATTGGTGGCTTGCTGCCTCATCTAGTCCTTGATTCACTAGGTACGTGTGCCATTGGATCTACTAAAAATTGTAAACTGTAAAATAGAACTCGCTCTGATACCAATTGTTAGTTCCTAGTTGGCACAATAGTTATCTAAAAAGGGGGGGTTGAATATATATTTAAAAAATCTTTTCGTTTTAAACTTGTTCGTTGATGATGATTAAAATTATAGAGGAATTAATGTTTGTTTTAATCTATTTTACGAAGTAGTGGAGTTATGAGAGTGAGGAAGTTATTGCAGTTATGGCAGATATAGCAGTTATCGTATGAAAGTAAAAGACATAGTCGTTTTAAGTGGTTCAGAGAACTTAAAGCTCCTAGTCCACTCTTCTACTCCTCGAGTAGGAAATCCACTAAGGATGTCTTTTACAACTTCTGAATCACATAGATTCCTTCTAGACCAGCAGTCTAAGAACTTCTTAGTTCACTCTTGAACTCTTCAAGTCCAGCAGACTTGTCTCTCTAACAATTCACTTAGAACTCTTCAATTCCAGCAAACTTGGTACTTTTCTTCAGTTGATTGGTAGATGTTGAGTTCTTGATGGTTGCTACTCAGTTGCTGTTTAAGCACTTATTCAAAAGAACTAAGTAGCTGAGTAAGCTTTTCTATTTCTCATATCGTAGAGTTGAGCTTTGAGAGTTCTTCACATTTTTTGTTCAAGGCTTGCTTTTTTCTCTCATCTGCTTGATTTGCATATATGTGATCTTCAAAACTATCTATTGGATCCATCCATTCAAGCATTAAATGTGTTTGACCTTTTTGTTCTTTGATGGAGACTTTTCTGCACATCTTCTGAATTGCATTCTGGCCCACTGACACAACAGACTACTTTCTCACCTAACACCTGAAAAGGTGTTTTCCCTTTACCAATGGTACTTTCCTTAGCTTCTTCAATATGTTTCTTTGTTACATACTAAGGATATTTCTTATGACTTTGGAACTGGTGACTACTGCAATGTTTAGAATCCATTCCTCATATGTTGGAGTCTGTCTCCACATAAATCGTGAGGCTTGATGTTTTTGACCCAAGACAGATGATACTCTACGATACAGATCGTGGTACTCTACGATTCAGATCGTGGTACTTGTCACCTTGATGCCTGGTCTGATTCTATCCGCCAAGAGCACTACAATTTATCTTAAATCTTTGCACACTACGATTTTCGCTTGCTTGAGTTGTAAACTCTACGTTTCTGAGAACACACTACGATCTCTGAGTTGGCTCGGCAAACGTTGATACCAGTCTACGATTTCCAAAGAGGCCCTTCAAGGCAGGTACACTACGATCTTTGAAGCTCTATATTTTTGCCTTGACTTCTACAATGTTGATCAGATTTATACACTACGAATTCTTCGGAGCCTATATATTACATCTCAAGATCAACCTAACAGCTTTGATCTTTCTATCTATATATTCATTTACAGAATGATACACGTTAAGAGCTTAGATCAACCTAACAAATTTGATCTATCACTAAGTCCTTGTACATATATTTCTTGAAGGACTTTACAAATAATCATGAGCATATACATTTAAACATCAAATCATAATATGCATTCTCCCAACAATAATATCTCAAAGTATTTTTAATACTTTATTATTGACTTTAAATAATTTTGAAACATTTAAAACCATTAATAAATAAATGTCCTTAATATTAAAATATTAATATTTTTCATGACAAAATATCAAAAGTTATATTTTATAACTTAAAATATTTTTATAACCTTTAAATCATTTTTATATGATATTTAAATCATTAATTCTATTTTTTCATAATTTATTTAATACATTTATTAAATAAATTAATTACCATTAATAATAAATTATTAGTGAAATTCATCATAGAAAATTCGAATAACTTAAAATATTTTCTAACACCATAATATAACTTTAAATGATTTTTCAAGTATTAAAATTATTTTTAAGTAATTTATTTAATATTATAATTAAATAAATTAAATACCATTAATATTTCAAAAATATTAAATATTAATGAAATATATTTAAAATTACTTAAAACCCATTTTTAGGCTTTAAAATAATTTTTAGGAATTTATAATGAATTTTTAATAATTAATAACCATTTTTTCTATTTATTTAATAAAAATAATAATTTCAGAAATAAAGTATAACTAAAGGGTCTTATAGCGATAGAACTGTCACTATGTGTTCTTCATCAAACTCAGAAATTCAAAGTCAGTTGCCGAGTTACCAGGTTTGACCACCATTGGATTCATGATCCTAAGGTCTTCTGGGTTTTCTAATGTGTTATACATGCAGTATTAATGTCATACTACACACACAAACTGATTCCAAGGTCATACAACAATTCTATAACATAATATCAATCTACTATCAACACAATCACAAGATTCAAGTCAGTCAAACCTTGTCAGAAAATTCAGCACTTGAAGATTCTGGGTTTTCCAGAAACCTTCATATGGCAGATCGGTCAACCTACTTTGACCTTGATTATCTTTCACTATATGTATGATATGGGGAATCTAATGTTAAGGATATGTAGTCCATATATCAGACTACATATCCCAAGCAACAATATAACCTAAAACATTAAACACAGTAAGATTCATAGCCTGCAAAAATGATGTCAGACGAAATATGGGTTTATGGGTTGCCCAGAAACTCAATTTTCCTAATCGGTCAACCCACTTTGACCACTCATATCTTGAGTTCTAGACATGATCTGACCTTGATTCAAGTTCCAGATCAAAGCCCTTACAACATAGTACAACTCTATAACTTAAAACACAACAAACAACTAACACATAAGGATCCATGAGCCCTGACATTTGCTTGTCAGACAAATTTTTAAGGTCCATGAATAGTTTCTAAAAACTCATTTTCGAGCATCTAAGTGTTATGGATCTATGATATTACAACCCAGATCACTAAATAACATCCCTATACACAACTTAAAATAACAAATCATAACATCTAACATACAACACATGGATATTCAAGTTTATGGTTTATACCTCCTTTTTGAGCTTGATCTTGATTCTGACCTTGATGTTTGTTCTTGGCAAGCTAAAGTATGACCATGGCTTATATTTCCTCACTCTCTCACTCTAAATTTTCAGATTTGGAGAGAGAGTATGGCTTGTCTAGTTGGCTAAGTAAAGTAAGTGAATATGCTTAATATTTTTACAATAATAATTATAATATTAATATGTTTAATATTTTTACAATAATAATTATAATATTAATATGTTTAATATTATGTTTTTATTATTATGTTTAATATTAATATTTTATTTTTATTATTAGATCTGTTAATAATAATAATAATATGTGAATATTAGAATTATATTTGTAACTTGTAAGAAAAGTGGGAAGTCTGTCGGGGGCATTTTTGGAATTAGCTGACTGCCGCTACAGCCTGTAGCGGCAGGTGGAGAAGAATTAGGCATAAGACTGCCGCTACAGCCTGTAGCGGCAGGGAGGAAATTGGTTTGCCACAGCAAACGGTTGCCACGGATGATCTCCCTATATATATATATATATATATATATATATATATATATATATATATATATATATATATATATATATATATATATAGGGGAGCAATCCATAACATCTATATGCTATGAGACAAATATTGGCATATAGGCTCTAATCCGTCCATTTGATAGATTAACGGCTGAGATTTATTATGGCAAATTACCGTCCGCTAGTATTACTAGCGGACGTGTTTAATCAAATCTCCCTGGCGCTTATGCCCCTTTAATACAAAACAATTGTCCAAGGGAATTTTCAAGTCTCTTCCTTCCTTCAGCGGACAATAACTGATACATACATATACATATGCTTTTAGAGAGAGAAAAAGGAAGAGATATATAGTGATAATGATGGACCAAGTTAATAGATATAGTTGAATGTGCAAGGAAGAGTTGGAGAATCAGAAGATGAATCGACAGATCTCAATATTACTACAGCCACAATCCCTTCTCATTTTCTCCCTCGCCACCATTCTCATCGTTCTAGCTTTCTCTTTCTCGCAGCAGATATATATACCCATATACATATATATGCTTTTGGATAATGCATTGGGGGATTGATATTTGTTTTTAATAAAATTTGAAAATTTCACAGATTTTTTGTGTGTTTGGATCTGATCGTTATTTTGTATTAGCAGTGATTTATAGGTTTGTAGACATGTGGTATATATTCAGCTCACTGACCCTTATGTCCAATTATGCTAAATTGTTTTACTTGTTGTATATGTAATTGTTTTTTTATCCTCTAGTTTGTATATGATGAAATGATGAATTGCTGGATTCAGTTGAAATAGTAGCATTAGAAAAGTTTATCTTATATGAACTTATTTTACTTTTTTGTTATACATTTGCTTCAGGCAATTTATTATTTACAATTGGGAATTCGTGTTCCTACAATAGTTAAACTTAATATCCCATCTTTAGTTAGATTAATGCATGTTGTGTATTTACCAGTGATATTCCTCCCAGGATGGAATATGAGGATTTTTATTGCAGATAGATGCAATGTCCTATTGGTGTTAGATTAGGGGAAAGAAAAGCTTTAGAGGGGAACAAAAGTGGGATTAGGCAACATTTATTGTTTAATGTTCAGCTTTTTGATTCATGTCCGCTAGTAATACTAGCGGACTGTGTAATTGTCTATCGATTTTTAATTGGCTAAGTGGTGAATTGGGGACATAAATGTCAAGATTTTATACTTACTATGTCCGCTAGTAATACTATCGGACGGTGGTTGCCTAACTCTGATCGTAGCCTTTCATCAATAAAACGTGTGGTCTAGAGCCTATATGCCAATATTTGTCCCATAGCATATAGATGCTATAGATCGTTCCCCATATATATATATATATAGATAGATATATATATATATATATATATATATATATATATATATATATATATATATATATATATATCTTCCTCGGCTAAAGGGCATATAGAAGACTACATGCAATACACATTCTGATATTAAGAGCTTTCAAAGAAAAATTTCAGCTAGTATTATGTATATATTCATCTTCCTCGGCTAAAGGAGGCATATAGAAGACTACATGTAATACACATTCTGATATTAAGAGTTTCTAAAGAAAAATTCCAGCTAGTATTTGAGTCTTGTTCTTAATTTCCTTTGACTGAAAAATCATATTATATTGTAACTTTATTCCTTCTTATTAAAACCTGAATTTAAGCCTTATTTGGCTTGATCAATCCAGTAGTGGATATGGATTGTACAAAGGAAGCTCTAGAAGTTGCAGAGGTGCAAGAGTTGCAAAAGTGAAAGGGGGTTGTAATTGTGTCCAACAAGATCAAAGCTTACAAAGAGTCTCTAATATCAATTAGTATTTGACGTGAATTAGGTCACTAGATTAGAGGATAGGGGATGAATCACGTAAAAAATCTTGGTGTGCTTATTATTCTGTCATTTTTTTATTCTACATTTGAACATCTCTCATACACATCTGCATATATTGTTCTGTTGTAGTCATGTGAATTAACATTAATCCAGACGTCAAAAAACATAGGTTTTACTTGTTTGAATTATAACTAAAGTAGAATTTAGTCTAAAGCAGACACCAAAACACATAGGTCTTGCCTGTCTAATTTAATCCTGTAACAGAAAATTTAAAAATTGTCATTGCTAATCACTTAGAGTATTATACCTATTTATCCCCGTCAAGGTGTGCATACATTCAGAAGTACAATAACATAGTCCCTCCATTTATATTTTATAAAAACGTACAAATATTAATTATAAAACTAGCAATTTCCTTTGGGACGAAGACAATATTTAAGAGTTATATACATTTAGACAAGCCATTATTAGACTTGGGACTTAAACTCAACTTCTACTCCATTATTAGAAAAACTCAAAAGCCTATCAAATATCAATATTATTTGCACAAGCCAAATTTCAACAAAAACAATTATGAGCATTCCCAAAGGGAAGTGTAGATACTCTTGCGTAAACACAAGAAAGTGTAGGTCGAATATCAACATCTGTAAAATGTAACAACCTTTTTGACGAAATTTTCTTTATGACATAAAATATAACAAGGTAAAAATGTGAATATAAACATCCTTAGAATGTAGTAAACCATTGCCATTTCAAAATTAGAGTGAACAATTTCTTTAGACATAAATACAAGAAATTGTTTCAATATCAACATCTGTAAAATGTAACAACTCTTTGCATGTTCGTACTATAGAGTGAAAAAGTTTTTAAGGATATAAAATATTCATTTTGTTTTGAATTATATGATCACTATTAACTTTTAAAAAATCAAATATGTTCTTATAAATTAAAACGAAAAAGTACAAGAAAGTGTAATTCGACATCTATAAAATTTATAAACCCTTACCTCTTTGTATAATAGGCGAACAATTTCTTCATGAAATTACATACAATAACTATATTTTGTATTCCTTAGAATGTAACAATCCTTTATCATTCCAAAAATTGAGTGAACAATTTCTTTAGACAAGACATTGTTGTTTTAATATCAACATCCATAAAATGTAACCACCCTTTGCCTGTTCGTCTAATAGAACGATCAAGTTTTAAGACATAAAAATACACGTAATTTGAATATCAACATCCTTAAACCGTAACATACCTTTGTCATTCCAAGAATAGAGTGAACAATTTCTTTAAGACATAAAATAAAAATATAATAACTTACAAGAAAGTTATAGTTCAAACATCAAAACTAGTAAAAATATAACAAACATTTACAACACTTTCCATCTTGCTTACTCTGTGTTGGGTCATGATATTTCTCCTCTTTGGGCCGAATAGATTGGACTTACTTATTAAATTAATCCATTGGGCCTTCATTATTGAATCTTGAAAGTCACTGGGCCTAGTCATCATATTATTTTTATTTAACCCTGTAGGACCGGGTTGGTTCGTTGGATTAACCCATTGGATCACTTAATATCTATTACTTTGACTTGTAATGATGAAAAAGCATGACAGTTGATTAAGACATCTGCCATGCATTAATGTGGATGAGATTATAGCCGGCCGGCGATGTAAACAGTGGCTAAAGGTAGTGAGTAGACTACAAGCAGACGGCAGGATCCATCAGATCACGGGGGCTGCGTCAGAGGTAGTGGGTGGCACAGTAAACCAGGCAAGGGAGTATAATATATCAACCAAATCTTTACAAGGAGGTACGTGAACAAAAACACACACAACAGGATTATTATCTCTCTCAATACACTAGACATTACATTCCTCCATTGTTAACCTTGTGAACACGCGTACTTACTCTCACGCCTGAGCTATCCCCCGGCGGTCCGACCGTCAAGCTTGTGGTGTTTGTCGTGTTTACTGTGCAGGATCAGGGCGTCTTACGTGATTGGGACGTTGAAGAAGATCTTGGCGTTAACATTGGCGCTAGAAGGAGGGCTGAGTTCTAGTGTCATTGAATTTTTCAATCACAATCGTTTAACCTAATTCAGAAGATGATGATGAGTAGAGATGGTACACCAGAAGGGTAGGCGATGGCTATTAGCTCGTCCCTGCCTCGTGTTTCGGTAAAGGATCGTCTGGGTCCTTCTAAAAGTGCTCACGAGAGCACGGCTTCCAAGTATAATTCAGGAGATCTCCGTCCGAAGATCTATGGTGGGGCCAGACGAAGGTTAGTTTTCAATGCGGATAAGGAGCGTGATCATGTTCGAGGGCGGGAGGAAGGCTCACCGACCAAGACTCATCGTCGAAGTGGTCAGGAGGACAGAGTTGTCAAGTTGGCGAAGATGGCAGACGAAGCAGATAAAGCTTTGGAGGTTCTGTTGAAGCAAAGAGAAGATATAGTTGAACAGATGCTTCGGGTGACGGAATTAAGGGACGAAGCATCTAGCCATGTTCAGTCCGGAAGGCGGAGTAAACATAAAGAGATGTCACGGTGAGATGGAAAGGAGCCAGAGTATTCTGCACATGTGTCTAAGGATCGTTCTCACGGTAGGAGGAGATCGAGGAGCAGAACTCCCGTGGCCTCGAAGAAAGCACTGATAGTCGTTGTTTCTCAGCATTGAGACGACGACAGAAAGAGAAGCAGGTCAAGGGAGGCCGGGCCAGAAACCAGAAGAAGAGAGTATCAGCACGACCATTCTCATCATGAGGATGGATTTGTACGTCGGAGTAGATCAAGAAGCCCCTCAAGGGCAGGAGGAGGTCGATCCACACAAAAGCAAAACGTCGTCCATGAGAAAGAAGTCCCCTCACAAACCGAAGGTCTTGATTTTCTGGTGAAGGAGTTGAAAGAGCTCCGAAAGCAACTGGCTGAGGTCCAGCAGGTGAAGGTCACTCCGGGAAAGAAGGCATCCCCTTTTTCCTCAGATATTCTCAAGGAGAAGGCAGATATCACCAAAAAATTGCATCCAATGGAGAGTTACGATTGGTCCGGAGACCCTTATGATCATAGTCAGGCGTTCGACCGGTTAATGGACTATTATGACTTCACTGATGCTGCCAAGTGCCACACTTTTGTCACAACACTGAGAAAAGATGCGAGACAGTGGATGAGAACTTTGCCATCAGATTCGATATCCTCTTGGACCAAACTTTGTGATAAATTCCATGCCCGTTTTGGGAGCAACCGAAGAAAGGGAAATCCCACGGGTTCTCTGGCGCAGATCCGGCAGTTCGTCAACAAATCTTTAGGCCAGTATGTAAAGAGGTTCAGAGAAGCGGTCGGTCAGGTGTCCGACCTTAATGATCTCCAGGCTATAGGTTTGTTCCAGAACGGGCTGGATCTGGTAAAGTCCGAGAAGTTGGTGAAGAAGTTGATGTTCCACTACCCGAAAAGCCTGACAGAAGCCTTCGACAAGGCAGAAAGTTATATTGTTGTAGAAGAGGCTATGAACAGCCTGAAGCGTCCTCCTTCGGACCAGTTAAAGGAGATAAAAATTCCCAAGGCTGAAGGTGATCAGAGGAGAACGGGGGGGTATAATGATCGGCCAGAGGGTAGTTCGAAGAAGTACAATAACTCTTGGCGGCAAGGAAGTAGTCGTCCACCAGTTTCTGCCCCAAAGGTGGATAAGGTCTACACCAAACTGAACACAGACAGATCGGTGATTTTGGATCAGATCAGAAACCAGCCTTTTTTTGAGCCACCTCGTGATAATTATAGAACAGGACAAGGCAACTCTCGTAAATATTGTGGTTATCATCAAGCCGCAGGTCATGACACTAATGAGTGTTGGAATTTAAAGGATTTCGTGGAGAAGAAGATACAAAGCGGCTTGCTGGTTCAGTATGTGGCCGAGAAAGGACAACATGATCAGCAGAATACCAACCGTACTGTTCAGACGGTTCAAATGGTCCCACCCATCCAAAATGCTCCAGTACCACCCCCAAGACACGTTATTGATGTAATTACCGGAGGATCTGTGGGAAAGATGGTAGGGAAGAAGAGAAGGGCTCGCCTGGATTCGGTTATGTCTGTGACGGATGCTCCCATGAAAATCGACAGACCATTCCCAGGAACCGTCATATCATTTACAGACGCAGATTATCCTTCGGAGCCCATCGAGCCACACGAAGGGGCATTAGTGATCACGGCACAAGTTGGTTCGGTGGATGTAAAACGCATGATGATAGACAACGGGTCTTCGGTGGATATTCTGTATGCCCACGCCTATCAAAGGATGCAGCTTGATGGGCAAAAAATGGAGGTCGGGCAGGAGGCTCCTTTATACGGTTTCAGTAACGATCCAGTCAAAGTTGCAGGCACTATTGAACTCCCCATTATCTTTGGCACGACACCACAGCAGGTAGAAATAATGTGTAAATTATATGTTGTGCATGTAGATTCGGCCTACAACGCCATACTGGGAAGACCTACATTGACAGCTCTCCAAGCTGTGACCTCCATTCCTCATTTCAAAATCAAATTCCCCACAGCGCATGGAGTAGGAGAGGTGGCGGGGGACTTAGATCTGGCCCGACGATGTTACCGGAATGCTATTTTTCGTCCGAAGTGGGAGTCAGAAAACAGAAACAGACAATGGCAATTGAGATCGAACCCTTCACTGAGAGCAGCTCGGAACCATTGGTAACTCCAGCAGGAGGGACAGAGGAGATCAAGTTGATCATCGGAAAATCAGACAAAACAGTGAAGATCGGTTCAGGTCTACCAGAGCCTCTTCGGATAAACCTTATGGAACTCCTACGATGCTACGCGGATATTTTTGCATGGGAACCACAGGATATGCCTAGAGTTAGCCGAAAGATAGCTGAGCATAGACTGGATATAGATCCCTCGAAGAAGCCAGTTCGGCAGAAAAGGCGGATCTTTGCGCTAGAACGATAGAGGATCATCGATGATGAAATTGCGAAGCTGTTAGCTGCTGACTTCATCTATGAAATTGATTACCCAGAGTGGATGGCGAATGTAGTGTTGGTGCAGAAACAAAATGGAAAATGGCGGGTTTGCATCGACTACACCGATCTCAATAAAGCTTGTCCGAAGGACTTTTATCCTTTTTCCCATATCGATCAGCTCATCGATGCCACTTCAGGGTATGCTTTACTAAGCTTTATGGATGCTTTTTTAGGTTATCATCAAATATCCATGTGCAAAGAGGATATCCCAAAGACAACGTTCATTACGCACCGTTCGGTGTACGCCTATAAGAAGATGACTTTTGGCCTTATAAACGCGGGAGCCACCTACCAGAGAATGATGAACTTTATCTTCGACATGCAGCTAGGGAGGAACATAGAGGTCTATGTGGACGACATGATCGTGAAGAGCATGCATGTTCAGAAGCATTTGGATGATCTGGAGGAATGTTTTCAGACTGTTCGATATTTCCAACTGAGACTCAATCCAGCCAAATGCACTTTCGGCCTCGGTGCAGGAAAGTTTCTGGGGTATCTGGTTAGTCAGAGGGGCATCGAGGCCAACCCGGAGAAGATCCAGGACATTCTTGACATGAAGACTCCTCAGTCGTTCAAAGACGTCCAACGTTTGACGGGTAGGATTGCGGCTTTAAGGAGGTTCGTCGCCAAATCTGCGGAGAGATGCCTTCCTTTCTTTGACACATTGAAGGGGCCGAAGAATGATAAGACGTTCCAGTGGACTTCGGATTGTGAAGACGCCTTTCAGGGAATAAAGACTTATCTGTCTTTTGCTCATTTATTAGTGAAGCCCACCCCAGCAGAGACCTTATATTTATACCTTGCAGCAAGTTTGTTGGCAGTTGGAGCAGTGCTGGTTCAGGAGGTCAGTGGAAAACATCATCTGGTCTATTATGTCAGTCACGTCCTACGAGATGCTGAAACCAGGTACCCGAATATTGAGAAATTTGCATTTGCTTTAATAATTGCTAGTAGAAAGCTTCGGCAATATTTTCAAGGTCGGCTCCTGGTTGTCTATACGGATCAGCCATTGAAGAAGGTGATGGGCAAGCCAGAACTTTCAGGGAGACTAGCAGCGTGGACTATGGAGTTGTCCCAATTTTTCATCGAATACCATCCCCGAACTGCTATCAAGGGTCAAGCTTTGGTCGATTTTATGGTGGAATGTTCGTTCACCGAAGCAGATGCCGAGTTACCAGAGGCTGAGTCATCTGATCGAACAGTTACAGTTCTTCAACAGGGTCAGAATGCTTGGACGCTATATGCAAATGGATCCTCCACAGTGACTGTTAGTGGGGCATGAATTATCTTAACGAGTCCGGAGGGATTCAAAATTCAGCAGGCCATCAGATTCGGGTTTAAAGCGACGAACAACGAAGCCGAGTATGAGGCAGTGTTAGCAGGTGTTCGATTGGCAAAGAGTCTAGAAGTCCAGAAGCTGATCATTTACAGTGACTCTCAGTTGGTCGTCAAACAGCTGTCGGGAGATTACGAAGCTCGTGGTACCCAGATGATCAAATATCTGGCGGAATTAAAAGACCGACTTCAGTATTTCGCTTCGTATGAATTCCAGGGCATAGAGCGTAACGACAATTCCATTGCCGATGCACTGTCGAAACTGGCCACTACGGAAGCAGATGTTTTCAATGGATCGGTTTATTTGGATGTTTTGCAGCAGCCGAGTGTTCAACACGAAGCGGTGATGTGCATTGAGCGATCTAATTGCTGGATGTCTCCCTACATCGAGTATTTGGCAGATGGCGTACCTTCCTTCAGATCAAATGTTAGCCAAGAAGATTAAGTACAAGAGTGCCAATTTTGTTCTTATTGACGGGGATCTTTATCGATTAGCATTCTCCTCACCATTGCTGAAGTGTCTGGTTCCATTCGAGGCTGAGTAGGCTCTTCGGGAGGTTCACGAGGGTATTTGCGGTGATCATATGGCTGCCAAGTCTTTGGCTTATAAAGTACTTCGACAGGGATACTATTGGCCTACAATTTTCAAGGAAGCTACAGAGTATGTCAAGAGATGTGAAAAATGCCAGTTTAACAGTCTGATCCCACATTAGCCACCAGAAGAGTTATATTCAATTTTATCTCCTATACCCTTCGCTGTCTGGGGGGTACATATATTGGGTCCGTTGCCTAAAGCTAAAGGTCAGGTTAGCTTTGTCATAGTTGTTATTGATTATATGACTAAGTGGGTAGAGGCGAAGCCACTTCGGTTAATAACGGAACAAGAGTGTTTGAAGTTCATAAAAGAGTCCATAGTGTTTCGCTTCGGGATTCCTAGAGTGTTGATATCAGACAATGGACGCCAGTTTGGTGGATCAAAATTTGAAGGATTTTTGAAGGAGCTGGGGATTCAGCATAAGAAGACTTCAGTGGCTCACCCACAGTCAAATGGGCAAGTTGAGGTGACCAACAGGACGCTGCTGAACGGAATCAAGCGCAGACTGGATGAAGCTAAAGGAAGATGGCCAGAAGAGCTACTCAGCGTGCTGTGGGCTTACCGGACTACACCGAGGACCACCAAAGGGGATTCACCTTTTTGACTGGCCTATGGTACTGATGCCTTAGTCCCTGTCGAAATTGGATCTCCAAGTCTTCGGGTCAGTCAATTCAAAGAGATCTTCAACGACGAAGGATTGAAGGCCAATCTGGATCTGCTGGAAGAAGTCAGAGCCACTTATCAACGAAGAGTAGCTAAACATTACAACAAAGGGGTCAAACTTTGCAGATTCGAAGTAGGGGACTTTGTCCTCAGAGAAGCAGAAGCATCTACGCCTCAAAACACGGAAAAGTTAATGTCGAACTGGGAAGGGCCGTATGAAGTAATCGAAGTATTAAAGCCAGACACTTATCGGTTAAAGGCATTAGATGGTTCCGAGATCAAGAACACTTGGCATGCTGGCAGGCTTCGAAAATATTTTCAATAGAGATCAAGTCAATTTACCGGAAGTCTGTACATAATTGTCCGTTATCAATAAAAAGTCACTTTTTCACAATTGATCCACTTCCTATTTGTCCTAAGATCACGATGAAGTAAGGAGGTATGATAGGACTCGCTGGCCATTCGATGGCAGCCCATTTATTTGTTACCCAGCGTAGTAGACAAATCCTATGATCCTATATTGTTTTTACCGAGGGCGGTAAAATCAATGGTCCGATGAAGTAAGGAGGTATGGTAGGACTCGCTGGCCATTCGATGGCAGCCCATTTATTTGTTGCCCAGCGTGGCAGACAAATCCTATGATCCTATATTGTTTTTACTGAGGGCGGTAAAATCAATGGTCCTTATATCTTGATCCTTACATCTTGGTCCTTATATACTTGTTTTACCCAGAGTGGTAAGCAAGATTTTGATGGTACGAGGAGGATCAGCTGAATTCACCTCACACATGACCGATCTCATACTTCGGTACCGATGCGTATATATTACTTTATTTCATTTAAGTGTTAAGTTCAGTTCATTCAATTCAGTTCAGTTAAATATTGTCCATAAAATTTAATTCACTTCATTTCATAAATTAACTATTATTCGCCTTAGCTAATTCACTATTTGAAGTTCAGTTCCTTGATACTAAATTATTGACAAGAAACTAACCAAAACAGAAGTCAAAATCAAGAAAAGTTGAAGCTTCATCAATAGAATAAAACAATCATTCATTTGATTCATCCATAACATTAACTAATTACACAAACATAGAAACGCTGTCAAAATCAATACAAAAAGTTTCAAACAATCCAAAAGACAAACAATTAATTTTTTACATGGACAGAATAATGCAGGGAAGACATTCAGGCACCACCTTCGCCCTCGGAGTTGTGAAGATCCGGATCCAACTGAGCAGCAGATAATTTTTCTTTACCTCGCTCTCGGCAGTCTTCATACCCCTCTGAATAGACCTTCATGATTTCGGCATTAAGTTCATCCGAATCCCTGTAATTCGTTTGAATCTGCTTTCGCAGCTCTTCGGTCAGGAGAGGGCCCCGTCCCTCGAGCTCTTTTATTTTATGACGAAGTTTGTGGCGCTTGGACTTATGTCTTCGCTCCTCGTCCTGGATCTTCGCCTGAGCCTCGCCTAGTTGAATCGCCAAGCCTCGATTGGCTGAAGTGAACTCATCGTTTTTAGCCTTTAGGAGCAGGTTTTCCTCAACCAGGCCGGCGTTCATATCAGTTAAAACTTGTTGATTGGCTTCGGACGCAGCCAACCCATTCCTTGTGGCCTTTAACTCATCATCAGACGTCTTTAAATCCATCCTAGCCCGATCTAATTTTCTTTGAAGGTCGTCGATGGTATGAAGAGCGTCTTCGCGATCAGATCTTTCTCGAGCCAGGGTCGATCTCAACATGTTTATCTCCTGTCTCATGAAATCTTCCTCGGCCTCCCCATTTATGTGCCTCGAACGCAAACGTCCGAAGACAGCATTGACCTGCATATATTCAACAGTGCTCAAATTAGTGTTCAGATATCTAAACAAAAATAGAGAAATAGAAAACAAAGAAACCGTTATTTACCTTAGCCAGATAGATCATCCCCTCGTTAAGCAAATTTCTATTCGTATGGTCACTGAACCTGTGGTCATCAGCGTTCCGGACGAAGGCTCTGAAAAGATCGAACGAAAAATTTGCATTAAATCTAGGCCACAGAGTCGGAGACCCCATAGCCTCAGCATGGTAACCCTGACCTGAAGGACCGGGTTGTTCGTTAGAGGGTCCCGGTCTTTCGGGAGAAGGGGCGGGTTGTTCGGGAGGGCTTGGGTCCGCATATATAGTTTCGGGAGAAGGAAACTTATTGGGAGTGGGTTCTCGGGAAGATGGGACAGAAGCAAAACTTGGATGACTATCAGGTGTACGCTTCCTCTTTTTGGATAGCATTGGAACAGTTTCGTCCTGCTCGCCTTCTTCGGCAATTTGTATTTCTACAGGTGGCACGAAGGGTGGGATGATCGAGGACTGGGGTACCCTAAGTTCTTTGGCGGTCAGGGAGGTTATCTTGATCTTTAATTTTCTGTTTCGGAGGATACTTCTTCGATCGGGGCGATCAAGCAAGCCTCCTCGTCCGGGTATTGATTCAGTGGTCAGCTCGGTTTCTGGGACGGCGTCAGAAGAGTTGGGAAGAGGTGTTGATCTGGATTTTCTAATGGCCCTCTTCTTTTGGCGAGGACGAAGGGTCTCTTCCGGTACAGGAATCTCATCAGCTTCTGTTTCTTCGGTTCGGAATTCATCGGTATGAATATCAAGAGTTGGTTCTGCTTCGGTGGTAGCCTCTATTGGTAGACTCTCAACAACTTCTGAAGATTTTCCAGACAAAAAATCTTCGAACTCCTTTATTTCTAAAGAGCTCGGTCTGATCAAAGATACTGCACGAAACAAACAGTATTATGTTAGATTCCACATCATAAAAACTTTTTCAAATATCCATGTATAAAATAGATCGATACTTACATTTATGGTCATATAACCATGCCTGCTTCGAGAGGAGTCCATACTTCCACTCCTCCTTAGGAAAATTATCAAAAAGCTCCATCATCTCAACTTCCCGTTCTTCAGAAATATCTCCGAAGTCAGCAGAAATCTTCTCGTCAGTGGCCCAGTTCGGCAAAGAAGAGATTTTAGGGCCCTTGACGAAGAACCACTTCTCATGCCATCCCCTATTGCTCGAAGGAGTGTTCACCAATGAACGTCTCTCGAACTTTTCTCCTGACTTCGGAGAGTGTTTGCTAAGGGCCTTGAACCCCTTCTCTCTGGATTGGACGATCTTGTACACGCTGAAGAAGAAGTCGAGAGAAGGTTCAACGCCCAACTCATGACAGAAGGCAACGAAGGCCAAAATGTGAATATAAGAATTTGGTACCAATTGGGCGAACCCCACACCCAAGAAACCCAGTATAGTCACTATGAAAACGTGCAAAGGAAAACGGACCCCCTTCTCAAGCAAGGTCACCGGGACGGCTGTCTAACTCTCTGGCCGTTGGTACATTTTCTCGCCGGATCTGGGAACCCTAACCGCGTGAGTATCCGAAATATGGTACCGACATCGAATCCTCTTCAATTCAGCCTCAGTGACGATAGAGGGGGTGTTGGCATGTGAGAAACGATCCGTATCTCTGTAATATTCAGAAGAACTTTTGAAGATTTTTGGAGGAGGATTCTTATCTGTTTTTATTCCTTTGGGATTCAGGGTCGATGTTCCTTCTCGAGGGTTAGGGTTTGGAGAAACAACGTTGATCGGTGTTACTAGCAGGGGTGAACTTTGTTCAGAATATTGGGAAGCCATTTTCGACAGTTCGCAGAGGAGGATAGATAGTTCAAAGGAGAAGAAAACTCAAAAGGCGCTCGAATTTCAAATGGTCAGGTAAAACTGTCAAATTTGATAAAAGTTATCCTTTATACTGACGGTTGCACGGTGAACAAGGTCGGCGCATTAAATGATAGTAATGATTTAGAATTTGAATGAGAAACGTCCGGTTCCGGGTCCATATATTTATCGGGTAGGGCCTTTTGGATTTGGGCTTCCGTTCTCCTCTCATTTCATCTCATGACCCGTAAACGGGTATATTTCGATCACTTCTCACTATGGACCTTTAATTAAAATATCATGGACTATTTATAGTTTTCTATTTAACGTTTCGTTCAACAAAAAACTAGGGGGCAATGTTGGGTCATGATATTTCTCCTCTTTGGGCCGAATAGATTGGGCTTACTTATTAAATTAATCCATTGGGCCTTCATTATTGAATCTTGAAAGACACTGGGCCTAGTCATAATATTATTTCTATTTAACCCTGTAGGACTGGGTTGGTTCGTTGGATTAACCCATTGGATCACTTAATATCTATTACTTTGACTTGTAATGATGAAAAAGCATGACAGTTGACTAAGGCATCTGCCATGCATTAATGTGGATGGGATTATAGCCGGCCGACGATGTAAACAGTGGCTAAAGGTAGTGAGTAGACTACAAGCAGACGGCATGATCCATCAGATCACGGGGGCTGCGTCAGAGGTAGTGGGTTGCACAGTAAACCAGGCAAGGGAGTATAATCTATCAACCAAATCTTTACAAAGAGGTACGTGAACAAAAACACACACAACATGATTATTATCTCTCTCAATACACAAGACATTACATTCCTCCATTATTAACCTTGTGAACACGCGTACTTACTCTCACGTCTGAGCTATCCCCCGGCGGTCCGGCTGTCAAACTTGTGGTGTTTGTCGTGTTTACTATGCAGGATCAGGGCGTCTTACGTGATTGGGACGTTGAAGAAGATCTTGGCGTTAACACTCTGAAAGCCAGAAAATCCGATTGCATTTGTGGCATACTAATCCGATGAGCCTATCCTGCACTCCCTGCAAAATTAAGAGTTTCATCTGTAAAATTTGCTAACAATAAGAATATATTTTTATTCTATATTTGGTGGCGTGAAAAACTAATTGTGATACTAAATTATAATGTATTGTTTTCATCTTATAACGTAATTAATAAAAATAGGAATCTTATTACGAAACAGAAAAATTGGCAAACGAATTTTTATAAACTGATGGAATTTGATCGAGTACATAAAGAGTAAGGAAGGTTCTAATCAGTATCGATCCACTTCAATTTGCAATTTCGAAAGATATATCAAACACACTTGAATATATAGGAATGAATTAGTTAGAGAGTCAATTATATATTGTTTGTATAACAAAGGTCACCAAAATGCAATTATCTAACTAGACCAATGCAAATAATTACTATAGAACTGCCCAAATGGACTATCCAAAATGAATTGCCTGTAATCCAAATTCAGTTAATAAGTACCAATCCTTTTCTTTTTGGCAATTTTGCAAGTTATACCAAACACACCTCAATATATTTCCTTTCCAAATATAGGAAAATGTTTGATCTCCATCTAAATGACATGTAAACTTCAGTTCTCTAAAATTTGCGAACTACCTATAAATTAACAAATAACACATTTATCTTAGGAAATTCTTCACAAATTCAACCACCTCTTCATCAGTATATTCAACATCTCTAAGAGGTGTTCACAAGATCAGTATATACGTAAACAACAAAAGTAATTAATAAATAAATAGCAAACACACTTTGAATGGAAAAAAGCTTTTAATTTGGAAGGAATGCATTACTCATCCAAAAGTTTCCATTAAAATACACAATCAAGTGTATACAATTTTCCAATCTTACAGTAGTGTTGAGTGCTATATAAAGTCCTAGGATGGTATGATCATTCTACACCTTCTCTCATAAATCTAAAGAAAATCACAACATGAGAAGCCTTTCTATTTTATTTTGTTTCTCTCTATTGCTTACATCAATTTCAGCAAAAATTAAGGCAGCTGATCAAGCGCAAGCCAACGATGTTTACATCGTCTACATGGGAGGCAAAAATTCATCAAATAGTAGCGCAAAAGATTATCATTCTCAACTTCTGAGCTCATTGTCAAGAAGGTATAACTTTTCATAGTTTCTTGTTTTCATGAGTTTTATGTTTGATACTTTGTAACCCTGCAAATGTTTAATTATACATGTTTTTAACATTTCAAAAAGATATGGCAAGAGTTCTAATTTTGAAAACCCGCATGAAATAGAAATGCTGTGGTGCACATCTACAAACATGGTTTCTTAGGGTTTGCGGCTCGTTTATCAAAGTACGAAGCACATTCAATTGCTCAGAAACCAAGTGTTGTATCGGTGTTTCCCGATCCAGTCTTGCAACTCCAGACAACACATTCATGGGATTTCTTGAAGTATCAAACAGTTCGAAGAAACATTTCCAGCTCGGGGTCAGCCTCACTTGACACAACTACAAAAGGATCCGACACAATAATTGGCATCTTGGATACAGGTGAGTAACCCTAAAATTAAACACGAGTAATAGACAAGAAAATTGATAGGATCCTGATTACAAGCTGTTCGAAATGGGCAAAGCAAAGTGTTTGGGTAGTTTATAGAAATGATGAGTTGCATTGATATAACAAAAGAGTTGCTTTTCAGATGAACTTTGTAACAAGTATTATAAAATTACAACTCTCAGCTAAACAAATGCAACTTGTTTGAAACACGAAATTGCATCACTGCATGCAATCATATGAACATAAAGAATTTTTAATGTTGTTTTTATCTCAAAATTCCTTCTTCGGTACTAGCCAAAATGTTTGATATTTTACTTGGACATTTTGTATATTGTGTTGATTCTGATTAGTTTTATCTATCTCAACTATTTGTATTTAACATGAATTTAGGTATTTGGCCAGAATCAGAGAGTTTCAGTGACAAAAACATAGGTCCAATTCCACCGTGGTGGAAAGGAATCTGCATGGAAGGAGAAAATTTCACTTCTTCAAATTGTAATAGGTAAACCAAGCAAGTCCACAAGTAATACAGATCCTGATTCCAAATAGTTGCAAATGGGCAGTTGTGGGCAGTTTCTAGAGACACGAGCTACATTTGTTTAGGAAATTTCAAATAACTTTTGTTATACAAATATTTTACAAGTCCAACTCTTTGTTATGCACATGCAACTCATTTCTATAAGAGTGCTCAATTTTAACCGTCTATGATCCAAATCCAAGTAATACAAGTCTTTCTCACATTAAATGATGGAATACTTTTTCTTTTTTCTAAATTATTTGCATCACCACCAGGAAATTGATCGGAGCAAGGTATTACGACCCTGATTTTCCTACACCTAGGGACTTGGAAGGCCATGGCACTCATGTTGCATCCACCGCAGCTGGAGCCCCAGTTCATAATGCATCATATTATGGTCTAACTAAAGGAATAACAAAGGGCGGTTCCCCAGGGTCGAGAATTGCCATGTATAGTGTATGTACAGCCGGATGCATGGGCTCAGCAATTATGGCAGCGTTTGATCATGCCATTGCTGACGGGGTCAACATACTTTCTCTATCACTTGGTTTACCAATTTCGCCAGATTTCTTGGAAGATGTAATCTCCATCGGATCCTACCATGCGGTTGAGAATGGGATAATGGTGGTTTGTGCCGCAGGGAATCAAGGGCCTGGCAGAAAAACAGTAGTAAATGATGCTCCTTGGATAATGACTGTTGCTGCTACTACTATTGATCGTGATTTTCGGTCGAATGTTGTGTTGGGTGGAAAAAAATTGATAAAGGTATACATTCCTTTGAGTTCTATTTTACTTTTTTTTTTACTTTCTTAACTAGGCTTGTAAACGAGAATTGAGCTCGACTCGTTGTAATATAGCTATTAAGTTCAAGTCGAGACGAGTATTTAAGAAACAGATTCTCGTGTTCACAACTCGAATATTTATCGAGTCAAATAGTTTGCGAGTTATTCATCATGCTCAAGTAGGAATGTAGTATTGAGTAGTTATCATAATTATTAAGTACGAGTTTTTTCCCCATTATTTTTAGATATTTTTATATATTAAACATAATTAACACAAATAAAATATATAACTTAATATATATATACACATATATATACATATTAATAAAATAATTAAATTTATTAAATTAAATTAAATATCGAGTCAATTTGATTCAGGTCGACTACTACATGAGTCTAATTTTTATAAATATGAATAGTAGACTCAAGACGGATCGATTCAATTAACGTAAATATTCAACTTGATAACTTAAAATTTGAACTCGGCTCAATTAGTGAGTTGAATCAAATTTAGTATTTATTGAGTTAAGTCAACTATTGACTAGTACTTTTAACAACTATCAAATTTGCCAAGGAGAAAGGGCACAATACTAATATTTTTCATTGATTTTGTTTATGAAAAGAAAGCTAATATGTGTTTCTCTAAATCTCAGGGTGGAGGCAAAAACTTCTCTCGTCTCAAAAAATCTCCTATATACCCATTGAAATATGGCAACGATGCAGGAAGGTGTTTTATCCATATAAACGCTTATATGGCACTTTTTTGACCTTGATTGTAGTATACTTTCTTATAACTAATTATATTATATGGCACTTCAGAAATTGCATTCCAGACGAATTAGACGGAAGCAAAGTTAAAGGGAATATTATTCTATGTTCCAACGATGATGAGAACTATTTTTTCTTGGACAAAGTAAACAAAATAAAGGAATTAGGCGGGCTTGGTGCAATTTTTATTGATGGTGATATGCGAGTTATGCCGTTAAATACTGCAGATTTTCCAGTGACTACAGTCATTTCTAAGGATGGCCTTGTGATTATTTCTTATGTAAGCTCAATCAGGTTACAGAAATTTAAATAAGAATTATCAGTTTTTAGAATTAACAAGCATTTCGTTAACTAATTATTGTATTAAAATTTCTGAAGGAACCCGACGGCGACTATTTTAGCGACCAAAGTGGTGTTAAACTATAAGCCAGCCCCTATAATTCCCAAGTTTTCATCTAGAGGCCCTTCCAGCATAATAGAAAATCTTCTCAAGGAAAGAAAAAGTCTTCTCTTTTTTGGTTATAACTATGAGTAAGATGAGTCACTAACCTGGCATTATTTTCAGCCTGATATCGCTGCACCCGGAGTGGCGATTCTCGCATCATGGCTTGAAAATGACACAGAAATTACATTGCCCGGAAGGAAATCCCCAGTTTTCAATGTGATCAGCGGAACTTCCATGGCTTGCCCACATGTTTCTGGGATAGCTGCATTCATCAGATCTCAAAATCCAACGTGGAGCCCTTCCGCGATCAAATCAGCTATAATGACTACAGGTTAGAAATGTACCAAATATATCACGAAAAATAATGCTAAATACTCAAACTTTTCCATTAACAGAAGCCGGTATGGCTTAAATACAATTTAAAATTTACATTTTTAGCATGATTGAATTTCTATAAGTAAAACATTTTGGTTGTATAATTAATTTAGCATTTCTTGCTGGAATAAGTTATACGATTCAAAATGAAAGGATATTTAATCTTTTAAAGGTATACATGGCTTATATGCTTCAATTTTTTGTTTTTTTGTCCTTCAACACAAAGTAATCACGTATCTATAATTTCCTGCCCTATAAAAATATTTAGAACTGAAATAATCCGAAATACCCTCACTTTGATTAATTATTACACGCTAGTGGCTGGAAGATTTTATTTATACCCTAAAATTAAAACATTGGGGTTTAAGTTCTAAAATGTGAAAAATTCTAAAGTTTAAAGAGTATTTAATTATATCAGTATTATGCCATGTCAATGATAACCATAGATGTAAGTATGTAACTAATGTGCATCAACCTTGCAATTAACTTTGCAGCAATCCAAACAAACAATTTGGGAGGTCCAATTACAACAACGTTGGGATCAGTGGGTACACCATATGACTATGGGGCAGGGGAAGTAAGCAACATAGAAACATTGCATCCAGGGCTTGTTTACGAGACTGGAGTAACCGATTACTTGGAATTTTTGTGTAACTATGGGTACAACCTATCTACTATTAAGCTTATATCATCAAAGATTCCTGATGGGTTTTCCTGTCCACATAATTCAAGTGTAGATTTCATCTCCAATATGAACTATCCATCAATTTCCATCAGTGGCTTAAGTGGGAGCAAAAAGGTTACTAGAACTGTGACAAATGTTGGTGAAGAAAAAACTGTATATGTTGGGACATTAGATGTCCCTGCTGAAATGGATGTGAAAGTAGTACCAGAAAAATTGCATTTCTCAAAGAAGAAGAAAAGGTTAAGTTATGAAGTGATTTTCACATCGCGTGCATCTTCACCCATGAAAGACACGTTTGGTTCAATAACATGGAGCAATGGGAAGAACAAAGTGCGTAGTACGATTGTTGTGAGCAAAAAGTCGAACGAATTTGAGGAATGATCTTGAATCATAGGATGTACCAACATGTAATGCTGTAAATCAATTTTAAAAATAAGTAAATTTTAATCCAATAAATACTATATCTGTGTTAACGCCAAGTTTCGCCGGCGCGTCCAATCACCAAATCATATCCACACTCTGAATCCTGCACAATAACAGATCACACGCGAAGCTTGACGGCTTGTGCCGCCGGGAGATAGCTCCGGTGTGAGAATAAGTACATGCCGTTCACAAGGTTTAACAATGGAGGCTTAAGTGTTTAGTGTTCAAAGATGTATTACCTGTTAATTGTAGTCAAGCCTTGTATTTATAGTCATTCTCACTTCCCTAGAATCCTTCTCCGAGTCGGACTAGGACTCCTAAATATGGTAGTTACCTATATTTGAGTCCAACACAATCTCCTTAAAAGGTGTAAGTAGAATCCAATTCCAATACTACCTTTGGAGTTACCTTATTCAAACGTGATTAAGACTATAGTCCTTAACCATGTAGACCCCTTATAACTCCAAACTCTGCAACTGGGCTGCCCCACCGTACATGCCCAATCCCACCAAGCTTATATACGTTGGTCTGGGCTTCGGCCCAAGGAGCTCGAAGGCCCGACCCCGAACACCAATACCGAAACATAATTAACCCCGACCTGAGTTTCGGCCCAAAGGACTCAAATGACCGACCCTGAACTCCATATACCAGAATAGGGTTCCGACCCAAAAGACCCGGATACCCGAACCCGAAACTCTCCAACATCTCTGAGGGTTTAGGCCCATTGGGTTTATAAACTCCTTCTCGCGGCAGGCATTCGGCCCACATGGAGTTCGATAAAATACTCCCGAACATGGCCCCCCAGTCTCTTGTTATAATACATTTATAATCAGAGACTTGGAAGGACACGAATTTGAAGAGTCACGCCAGGAAATGATGAGCTGTCTCGGAAACCCAAACGGTTCCTTTTCATTTCTTGAACTGGTGCACGCCTCCCCAGAACTGGGTCCCACTCGTCATAAATAACCGCCCTGGGGATTCGTACAATCACGCTATATAAACCCCCCCTTCATCCATCATTGTCACCTTTTTGAGCCTTTCATCATTTCAAATTCCTCTCTCAGAATTTCCGGCAAGGACGATTTCCGGCGAGTGCTTTACTTCACCAAATTTCTCTTATTCCAATTTTTTCCTCTTGTTATCGATTTTCAAATCTCGCATTAGTTCGTTATTCTACTCGAATGGCAGATTCTAGCATTCCTCATCCCAAGACGATTACCCTAACCGGTACCACTTACCTCGCCTCCGGTGATCTGAGTCCGGTCGAACCTCCGGTAGCACCTTCAGATATCTCTACTGACAACGCCGAAGCTAAACTCCGAAGCGTTTACTCCTCTGAGACCGGCTTCTCGCATATCAACACCCAATCTACTGGTTCTACTTCGGGTCCACCCCCCCCCCCCCAGTTAACACTGTCGAACTGGCCACCGAGAACACTTCGAACATGAACCGGGCTGAGAAGTTGGCCTTGATGAAGAAAACGAAGAGGCCTTCCACCAAAGCCCCTTCCAAGGTCGTTTCTTCAGCCCAACCGAAGCCGACAGCTCCTCCCATTACTCCCGCTGCCGTGATCTAGGAGTCGAAGGATACCGAAGACCATCCCCTTGAACCTCGAATTAAGAAGCCTCGTCTGGTTGAAGATGTGATGCCCCCAAATTCGGGTATCTTCCAACCTGACAGATGGTGCTACACGATACTACAATTTATACAGTCATTCCCTTGAGATAAAAACAAAATGAGTGTACTTACTATATTCTTATTACAATAGTAATAAATCCTTTCCCAGGTTCATAACCGAATACATTCTTTGTTATTCATAAGTATATTACATACAAATACTCTAGTCTATTACAGGATAATCAACTATCCATCTTAGCCTTGCCCTTATCTCTCTTAGAACTCTCAGTTCGTTCTGCTTTAGCTGCAATCATATAATTCAAGCAAGAAGTGAGCATAAATAGCTCATCAAGTCTATCAAAGGATTATATAAACACCACATCGAGAATTATATGATTATCTTTCATAACTGAACAAGTAGCTATGAATCACCATGAAGCATTGACTTATTCTTCTCATTACATAACAACAATTCCAAAGTATACATAATAGCTTAGGAATTCTGAACCGGTCAAAAGACCATGAACATACTCTTTGTGTTTTCATACTTGAAAAGGACATCCGGCACTAAGGTCATCCATCTGGCATTACTTACGAGCACTTCTAGGTGATCAACCTATTGTACTCTATGTTGATCAACACTCTTCCGTTAAACGTATTTACATTTAACTTTTGGCAACCTCGCGTGCCAATCGAATAATCGATGAAAATACTTTTGTTTGTTCATAGACAAACTTACCTTTACATCCGTACCAAATACTTGACATTGGATAGAGTTAACAATTCTATATCGAAAGACTTGTAAGCAAATCAATCAATTCTTCAAGACTAGTCTAGCTGAGTTAAAACGGACATCGACTCTTTCTTTAAAACCATTCATGCATTTCAGAACATGAATCACAGAAAACCTGACTAACACGGAGGTTAGACAAGCGTTAATAAAACTTGCCTTCAAGCATATTCGAAGATAATATTCAATCAATTTTCAGTCTTTATAGGATCTACATGATATATTCACATAACACACTGTAATTAGTTTGTAAACAAACTTACTTTATTTGTTTTAACCAACTTCTTTCTCTTCTATGTCTTACTTGAATTTATTTCATTAATAAAGTCAATTGGACTTACTATGCTTCGTTACAGCTTGTTAACGTTCTTACGTTATTAACCGACATTCGATCATTATTGGTGAAGTACCAAAATCATAATTGAATGATTAAGAATATAATTAAGAAAACATGAAAACTTAACGCATGTTGTTGATGGACAGGTTTGAAACCATCGTGTATAGGATTAGATGCTATATGCTTGGTTAGGATGATAGATGTTCAAATAATGGAATGAATCCATTTTGAACAGACTAAAAATCTCGTATAACGAAGTTATGGCGAAATTTCTAAGAAAAGGCGATAAACGTTGAAATCATAGTTAACTAGGATTTCAGAACAAAAATGAAATGTTAATAACGACCTAGAAAGCTAGGTTTCATGAACATATTGAAGACCATGAAATTTATGAGTCATAGACTCAAAAACTGATGAATTCGGACATCATATGAACGAATTACGGATGAACAAGCGATGAACGCTCAATAACGTTAAACGAACGAAGAATGAAAATTTAATCAAGTGGAAGCCTCATTAACTGATTCAAAAGATTATTCTATCTGGGGAAAATTGTAGTGTGAAGAAAAAGCAAGAAATTGGCTTTTGAACGAATCAATCCTGAGTTATAACGAACAAGTTACGAGCTCGGGAAATGAATAGCTTAAGAAATTGAAAAAAAAAAATCAAAGGGAGGCGCTGTACTGCAACCCAATGAAAGATTTGGAGTGCCACAGCGCCAGCTCTGGATCCCAGCTACTGCAAATATACGCTGCAGTGCAGCACATAACAAAGGACACGGCGCCGTAGCGTCAGTCCTAGACCAAAGGCAGAGAAGAATATATATGAACATAAAAGAAAGATAAGTTGATTGAAGGTGAAATATAACCCTAATTAAACTTAATGTAACATCTTAAATGATGATTAAAACCTTAAGTTTAACAATTGAAAGTTAACAAAAGGTTACAAAAATGTGAACACAAAGTAAGTTCTGTAATACGAGATCATGTATTCAATAATACTGTGACACCCCCAAATCCGGGTGTGACCGCCCCAAAATAGGTATACATAATCCATCTCGGGTCACTAAATACATGGTACATAACTTAAATATAAACTTAATTTATAAAATTGTTAAGTGTCGTGCAGAATACGACAAAACATAAGTTGGAGTTTTAATACAAATATTGTCTCATAGACAATATCTAAACTCAAATTCAATCCTCATTACAATTATTATCACACTATTTCATAGAATAGTGAGGACTACTATGGCAACCATCTCGGACCGTCACTTCATTCCCTGACTAGTCCCAACTATATACTCATTTCCTGCAGAGAATAATGAAAGTAAAAGGGTGAGCTTAACTAGCCCAATAAGAAATATTATGACTAAGATAATGCATAATAAGTTATCGTTAGCCTTCAACAATGTTAAAATGATAGAATATAATAGAAAACAAGTTTAACTATAGTGGAACAAGCAATCCATTAGAAGAGTCAAGTAGAGCATGATATCTACTATCTTCTATGATTTAAAAAGGTTTTCATCAACTTTATCGCAGAGACTCAGCTTAATAAATAAACCACATCATCGAATCATCCCTACACTATGGGCCAAGGATATTCATGTAATCATCAATGGTCATGATTATACGGAATAATCCCTGGTCATAATCATACCAACAACTGTCTATCAATGCACTACAGGCAAATGAGGATTTTTTTACCACATCATTTGTAGCATTACGGGTCATGATTATATCGAATGATCCCTGGTCATAATCATACCAATCAATAGTCCATCTATACACGTAAGCCAAAGATGACTTTCATCATAATATAAGCATGAGGATGATAACAATGATATAAGAATTCAATTAAAATAAAGCACATGATAAATTTTAAAGATTTATAATTTAATGTATCCATAATTCAATAATGTCTAAATTGTCAACCTGATACTACTTTGTGGAGTAAAAATTCAAGAATAATATCTATGTATCAAAAATAATTTGGACATAAAAGAAATAAATTTTTTGGTGAATAGTGCCATTTGAATAGTACCTTGTGAATAGTAAGTACCCTGCGAATAGTACCCCGGCATGAAAAGTGCCCCGAATACCTGATTGAATAATATTTGAGTGAATAGTAATTAGGTGAATAATAACTCATGAATAGTACCCCGACATGAAAAGTGCCCCGAATACTCGAGTGAATAATATTTTAGTGAATAGTAATCAGGTGAATAGTAACCTGTGAATAGTACCCCGGTGAAAATATTTATATTTAATAAGAAAGTTCAGATCTATATTCCAATGAAACGATACTGGATGAAGCACAAAACTCAAGGATATTCCACCAATTTCAAAGATTATAGATGCAATACTTACCATAATAAGTTTAGATTTAAGAATATGAAAAGAAATAGCATACGAAACTGTAAATAGATTTTCACCTGTCATACGATACATAATCCGCGTTGAAAGATTATTCTAATATATTAAAGGATAAATACGAAAAAAATAGTATTCCTTATGAATTTGAAAGAAATAATACCCCTTACATTAGTAGAAGACTGGATACTGCAATAGTGAAGTAGCAGAATACTCTTCTTCTTGTTCTTTATAGTTTCTCTCTCTCTCTCTATAGTTTCTCTTGTGAGTCTTAGTGAATCAGTGAGAATGAAAGAAGAAATTAGTGAGAATGAAAGAAGAATTAAGCTTCTATTTATAGGAGAAATGACTAAATAGTAACTAATTCACGAATGGTCCAGATTGATTACTATTAAAACCACAACCGACGGTCTAGATTGATTTACTTTTAAAACCACCATCGACGGTCCAGATTGATATACTATTAAAACCACCACCAATGGTCCAGATTGATTTAACTTATTACACTTTAAAACCCCTAAAGTTTTCTAAGTTTGCATTATTCCCCTCTAACTTTTGTAATTCACTTATCTTCAATAAACACATTCTTAATACTTCAACAATTATTCATCATTAATATTATAACTCACAATATTTTGAACCAGATCATTCCCGGGAAAGAGGGGGCTTTCTGATAAGGATTTCTCCCTATTGGCGTGAATTAGGTGACCAAACCTTTCTTCGGCAGAACTTTCTAGACATCGTCAATATTGTAAATAAAAATATGAATAACTTTGTTGTCTCAATTATTGATTTAATAATATAAAATATTATGATGATGATTCAGTGACAATAATTGAATAAAAAATATGAGAGATATTATGTAGCAATTACTGTAGCAATAATTGAGTATAACTGAGTGACTTCTCATGTAAGCATCAATAATTAATATAGTGACACCCCCAAATCCAGGTTACCTGACCCCTGAGTTTGGTGTTCACGATCCACAATATAATACCATTTAACTACCCATTCATATATAAATAGGAATACATAAGTCATTAACATATGTTGTTCATACATAAGTTGTAATATCCTAGATTTTTCCATGTAATTAAACAATTTCAATAAACAAACTTATGTGAAATTCTTATGTGACAATTATTTTTAGATGAATTATTTATTTTTATTATATGTTATGTGATAAGATGCATATTAATGGTTGTTACGGTTAGGCCAATTATTTAAATTGGTTAAGGATGGAATTAATTATAATTAATTTCGTGGGATGACTTACAAATATGAGTTTGAGTTTGGAGCGGAATTTAGGTACGCAGTCTGCGTATTTGAGTCCAAAACGTCAAAATCAGGCAGGATAGACTGTAACCACGAAAATGTGTCACGAAAATGAGACGTGTCTCATAATATTTTTAAATGTGTCACGAAAATGAGACATGCATCATAATATTTTTATATATCCACCATTCTCTTTTATAATGCTCTTATATATAGATATATGGACTTGGAAGTTTCATAAAGTAAAATATCACATACAGTCAAATCTCTTCTCTTGGAACTTTATTAGATATAATATTATCTTAAATTTAGCCCAAACACACTTTGGAGCGACGAATTGTCAACTACGAATTTTGAAGTTGAGTTTGACGAAACAGAGAGTTCCATGACGTCCTGGACGTTGACTTTAGTAGGAATCGATATAAGTATCGACACGTTTGACTACGGAGGGCAAAATAGTCAAAATGACTTGTTAATTGATTAAATGATTATTATATTAATTTTATACAAGTCAGCAGCTGGTGGGTCACACGTGACAAGTATATTGGGTCAAGGAGGGAGTCTATATACGTATAATATAGAGTGTGAGGAAGGAGAAGGTTATAATTGTTTGACAAAGGCTTTCCATGTTCTTAACTCCCTCCCTTATGACCATTAACTAGTGTATAATGATCCATGAATACATAACTGATGGTTGGAGAGGTGAAGGGGCTGAGCATATCAGTCCTAATAATATATACATATACACCCAACTCAAGCATTCATTCACTTTGCAACATTACAACTAAGAGAGCAAAAATAGAGAAGAAAGGATTAGAGTTTGAGAGTGGGTCAAGGTTGTCTACGAATTTGAGGAGCATAATCAAGCAAGCAAGAAGGGAGAGATCAGTAGCTATCTCGATCTATAAGAAGAAATTCGCAGCAAGAGGTAAGCCATGACCCATGTATATGTTTTTAAAAACTAGTAAGAAAATGCTTGAGTGGCCATTGGAACTACTTTGTGTTGATGCTATGATGACATGCTACTTCTTATGGATGATATATGGGTATGAAGAAGAACAAAAGTTCTGGTTTGATCAAGTAGCAATTGCTTAGAGAATTAAAGAGTTCATGTATGTATGCTAAGTGTTTGATAAAATGCCTCTAACATGCTAATTTGATCAAAACATGAAAAGTTAGAGAAATGAATTGTTGTAACATGTATATATATGTTATTAGAAGTGGTTTGGATAATAGGAATCAAAACCATTCATGCTAGAATCAAAATCATGATTTTATCAAAAGTTGGGTTAAACTAATTTGCATGATTTTTCAGAATTTTTGGTCACTCAAAATCATGTCTTAGATAATCCATTTGTTGCATATAATAATTTTGTAAAATAATATATAGCATGAGGTATAACATGTCCAAATTTCATTCTGTTCGAAGCTATATTGAGTGAGATATGAAAATCGTAAGGTCGCGAAATAAACATGTTAGAAACCAAAAAAAAATTGTGAACTGCTGACCCTAAGGACAAATTTGGGCCTAGATACATTTTCCAGAAAATTTTGGGCTTTTGGATTATTATAGTACACTGAATAAGTTTTCCATAGACTCTGGAACGGACTAATTCCGACTTCGGAGCAAGGACTTATGACTTTTCAAAGTAGTTGCATCAAATCTGTCCAACAAATTCGGAGCAGTCTCCTTGCACGGATTTTCTGGAATTTTGTGCTTGGAATTTGAAGATGCTCCATGAACGAAAGTTGTAGCCCCAGAAGTTAGCTTCGCGTGGGTGCAAGAATAGCTCAAAAATGTTTTAAAACGAATTAGTTATGATTGTTTTAGCGAGGTATGGTAAAGCTGAGAAAAAAAATGTAAAAACTGTTATGTTTGGGCATTTTTAAGTTCTGTTTTGGGCTGCTTATGATATCTAAAATGGGTGGCATATATTTTCTAAATATATTATATTATGATATTTATAGCATATCCAATAGGAGACCCTTTTACTTCAAACTAGATTGTGTATGAATGGTGATTAACGAGACACATGTGATTAGGTTATATGAAGGTTAATCGGTAGCGTTAATTATAGCAGGCTTATCAGGTAAGTTTTCTAACCCTAATTTCTTTTGGGTATTTATTAAATCCTTACTAATATTATCGCAGTAAGGGCAAGTATTGGACTTGTGTTAGTTATTTATTCGTGCAAGTTTCTTCGTTGAAAAGTCATACAAACTCCAATTATCTTGCAAGTTTTCAATGGTTATTCAGTTATTATTCTAACGGCTATGTTTTTAAGTTTCATGTCATCATAGAACTGTTTCTATGTATGTTCCTAGCCTTTGGTTCCGGCTAGTTATTATTGATGAAAAATGATTTAAAACACATCTTTCGAAGCTATTGAATGTTTACCAATCCAAGTTGCCTTGGTGAGGTCTCGCATGATTACTAAGATAAACAACCCGAATGAATGGGAAAAACAGATGTCGGGCAAATAGTCCTATTTATGCTTATGCATTTTAAACTTAATACATGTGCACAATTTAGGGTACAATGGGCTGATCACCTGGCATACTTGCAGAGACCGTTTACAGTCTATTGGATTGTTAAACCGTCTGATGATTTTTGATGAAAGAAAATATGTTCAGGGTATTTTATACCCCTTAGTATGATATTGAAAATTCTTAAATTCTTATTCTTGATGGTCTTCTTTAACACTTGATAATCTTTCAAATGTTGAGATCTAGTAATTCAAATCCCTTTATCCTAATGTATATTTCCCATTTATTTCTTATACTTGCTGGGCAATTTGTGCTCATTCTTGTTTAAACCTTTCAGTTAATGATGAGAAGGCTGAGGGTTCGGGCAAGGACAAGGGAAAGTCCACGATGAAGTGATGCTAATGGTTATGTAATAAAATAATTATTTCCGCATATGTGTATTATAGCGATAAACGCTAAGACTGAGTTCCAGTATGTTTTAAGGTTGCAAAGACTTGGGATTTTATTTTGAATAATTATGTAGTAGTTAATATTATTATTCCTTATTGTTAAGGTTTAATTAGTTAGATGATGGTGTATGTTGTATCGTGAGCACCAAGTTCTGTAATCGATGATTACACGGATTTGGGGGCGTCACATAAGTCTCAAGTCCACTAACCTTAACATTACAGAAATACCCCTTAGATATACAAAAATGGTTTACAATACAATACATGAACATAATAATATTGTTTATCCTAACTAATTTATAACTATGCCTTTTCCCTTGTTCTTCTTCGCATCACCTTCTGCCACTTTGTCCCTAGCTGAAAAGTTTTATTTAGCAAGGGTGAGCAACATGTTTTCCCCACAAGTTAAGACATACAATAAATGTTTATGAATCAATAAGAACATACTATCTATTTTGATAGAATAAAACCAAAGTTCGGTGAACTTTGAAATAACTAAACAAATCGTTAATCAATAACAAGTCTTCTCGTATTCTAGGCAATGCAATAATCTGATAATGAAAGAGGACAACGCTTTCAAAGTTCTACGATATTCTATTGAATAATCAAGAATCAATTCTACGCAATAACAAAGTGGAATATTTTCCAGATTTATGCTGAGTGATCACACTAGATCTAGAACTTCTTTTCTCGGGTATCTATCAAAGATTTACTTTGATACATACGCAGGAGTATCAGATAACCATAAAGATTAAATCATACTCCTCTGCAAGTACTTAGAGCCGACCAATTCCTTGTACCCTATATTATGCATAATACTTAACAGTGCGCAATGGCCGAATATACGACCTAAAATGTTTCCTTTTTATAAAACGTTGTTCTTCTCAGTCTCAAGATCAAGTTTTTGAATTAACAACGAAATACTGTGATTTCAAATTCTATTTACTTCTTGATCTAGCCAAAATAATCGGCATCGATCTGTCAATAATATTTGAATTCTATTCTCGAACCTATCAAGTTTTAACAAATGTTCATCTAGTCCAGAATAATTGGCTAAGACATTTCTCAGCATAATTCGACAATAAACAGGAATTATTTGTACTGTCAATATTAGCTTCTACGAATATATTTTTAGAATCAGTAATTCAATTTGAATTATTAAATACGCACTAACTGCGAATAATCAACAATAAATCCCTGGATGTGGTATAATTAACCACTATAATAATTGAACAATATTAACTCAAGGTTTAGTTAGAAGACTTGGCTCCCGCGTTGATTACAGCTACACAATAAAATTATCTGCGTTTGAAAGACCTATAATAACAATATCGGTATCACAATTAGCACAATAATTCTTAACACGCATCATTGTATTCTACAGTTAAACTTCTCCTAGGCACATTACCACATAGCCACATCAGTGTTTATAACTTATATAAACACTTATCAAGATTAATTAGTTCGGTCTGGTTGGACTTTGGTCCATTCTTGGTGTTCTGGACACCCTATCCGATAATTAACACAGTTATTGTTAATTAAATTTGGTTTCAAAGCTTCAATATTAATGTAGATAAGTTATATATCATTTATAATATTTTTCGGAAGCTTTTAATATTTTTTAAACAATTATTATAATTTATAATAATTTTTCAAACACTTAAATCATTTTTAAATGATTTAATTATCAAATAATCTTATCATTATTAATATTTAATAATATAATAATATTAATATTATACTTGTCAAAATATTAAAGTTATTATTAATAACTTAAAATATTTTTAAATCATCAATATTCTACTTAAATGATTTTTAAATTAATTAAAATCATTTTTAAATCATCACCATTAATATTTAAATATTAATGAAATTATTATCCAAATATTAGAAGTCATTAATTATAACTTAAAATATTTTAAAAACATTTTTCTCATTTTTTAAATCAATAAAATTATTTTTAAGTCACTTATTTAATATAATAATTAAATAAATCTAATATCATTAATATTAATTTATTAATGAGAATTCTCCAAAAATATTGAAAATTATATTTTATAATTCAAAATATTTTCTAACACTTTATTCTTATTTAAAAATGATTTTTAAATTAACAAAATCATTTTAACTTATTTATTTAATTTAATAATTAAATAAATCTAATATCATTAATATTAATTTATTAATGAAAATTCTCCAAAAATATTAAAAGTTACATTTTTTAACTCAAAATATTTTTAAATACATTATTCTTATTTAAAATGATTTTTATATAATTAAAATCATTTTTCTCTAATTTATTTAACACACTAATTAAATAAATTAAATATCATTAATATCCAAATAATTATAAATATTAATGAAAAATGTCTCAAATAATTAAAAGTTATTTTTTAGAATTTAAAATGATTTTTAAAACCATTTTTGTTAATTATTGTAATTTATTTCTATTTTTAAATAATTTTTGGAATATTCAGAAATTAAAAATTAATTAATCCGTCGAGGTAGGTCTTTAGTGACAGTAACCGTCGCTGTTGGTGTTCTTGAGCCTCAAGAACACTGACAGTCGGCTTAGCAACATACCAAGTTTGACCAGCTTTAATCTTCTATTCTTGCATGATCTGTTCAATATAAGACTCAGATCTTGTAGTGTTTATGTAGCACTACAAGTTACAATACATAACATGGTCATACAACAATCAACCAAATAGATCCAACGTCTCAAAGTCCTTATCAGATCACATCTAGGTTTTCTAGGTAACCCAGAAACCCAGACAGTGTCGACTAGACACTTTCAAGTCCACTTTTCACAAGGTTCTGGTTTTGATTCAAGTTAGCTTAAGGTTCAAATATATAGTTCGTATGTCAAGGAACATCATTACAACAACAGATCAGTTCAATAACAACAGAATCATAAGTTATAAGACGGTCAAAGGCTGTCATAAATTTTGTTCAAACCGTTTCTGGAAATTCCCAGAAATGCAAATCAGTGCAAGGGGTTTACTTTGACTACTTCCTACGATCGACATGTTAATTGTTTATGGGATTTTAAGGCATGTGTCTACAGTACATATTACCAGCTAGAACATGATCATAACAAAAACATTATAATACTAAATTAAATGACAGATCCGGACGTTACAAAAATTGTCAGCCTCGATTTTTACACTTTCTGGGTTACCAAGAAAGTGACTGGTCATGCTCGGTCAACCCTCTTTGACCATGAATAAAAACAAATCTAGACATCTGATGGCTATAAAACCACTTGAAGATGAAAGACCTCATACCAGGCTATAGATCCAACACATTAAACAAGAAAAATCAAAAACAGACACGGATCGGTGGGTCCTGTCATTAGCTTGTCAGACCACAAATGTGTTCTTGACGGTTTTGAAAAAAATCGATTTTAAAGCATTTTGATGCTATGGATATATGTTATATCAACATAGATCAACATAAAACATCATCTAACACTGATTTAAACACATAAACACAGAGTTTTTCTTAGCATGCAAGATCAAATGGTGAGCTAGGGTTTAATCCTCTTGTGTTCCAATCTTGATCTATTCTCTCCAATATGATCTTGGGTTATTAATGGGTTGTTTATGTGACTGAAACACTTTAAGAATTCGGAGGTTTTGAGAGAAGATGAGTTGGTAAGAGCTTGAACACAAAATAAGCCAAATACTAGACTTTCTCTCTCTCAAATCTCTTATATAATGCTTGACATGTTGCTAGATCTGATGTGTTGGCCGAATTTTGTTGGATTTCTATGTCACAAGTCAATGTGGTTGCTTACCAACTAAAGTTGCTAGCACATTTTGCAAGTTACATATTAAAATAAACTAAAAGGGCATTTTGGTCATTTACAAAATAAATTTAATGGCATACTTGGAATTTGTTCAAACCCTTAGGGTTTAACCCTAAGGTTCTAACCCTTAGGTTTTAAATACTCTAATTCTAGAATTTTCTAATTAGGGTTTAAAAATAGAAAATTAAGAATTTCAGAAATGCAATTATGGTTTTAAATAGAAATTAATATTTCTAAAGTATAATTAGGGTTTCCTAATTATATTAACACATACTAATCACTTTAGGCTTGCTAATTAGGATTAGGGTTTCTAATTAGGGTTTTCAATTAGAAAAATTAAGGGTTAAATACAAAGTCGACCACTGAACTTTTCTGATATTTGGGTATTGAGCCCCTTTCTTCTGGTCAATGCAAACTGAGCCCTTTTCTATTCAAAAATTTTGACTTTGAACCCCCAAGCGCCACATGTGCGTTGTCTTGCTGACGTGGCACATGTGACATATCTGACGCGATATTTTATATTTTAATTTGACACGTGACAGATGTGATAGGGCTTCTTTAGATTTTTTTCCAAAAATTTATCTCTCACAAGGTTTGAAATTGCAACGTCAAGGGTGAAATTTGAAGTATCTAACCACTAGACCACCACATGTTAGCTATTAAAATTTTGCAAGGAGTAATCTTTATATCAAAACATTTCATTTTCTCCCAAAAAAAATAAAATAGTACACGGTTACTACAATTTTAATATAATAATAATTATAATAATAATAATAGTAATAATAATAATAATAATAGTAATATTAATCGTAATTATAATAATTATAATATGTTATAATAATAGTAATATTAATCGTTTGTGTTTTGCGATATGATTGTTTTACTATTTAACTAAAAAAAATTAGGGTAAATTACATATAATAGTACATTTTTAGAAATAATTACAAAAATCATACACCTATAAAATAATTACAAAAGTATTACACTTTTTTGTTTTTATTTTCAATCTTAACATAATTAAAGGTCCTTAAATTAAGGAATTAATATGTAATGGCTGACATGACAATATTAGTATAATTAAGATTCCTTATTTTAGGGGATTAGTTTTGGTAGGTGCCATTTTTTCTCTCATCTCTTATTCTGCCATTTATTCTTTTCTGTCATTTTCTCTCTCATCTCCTCCTACTTTCATTTTTTATACGCCACTGCACTTCTATTCTTCCATTTTCATATTTAAAGATAAAAGCTGAAGAGTGAAGAGAGAAGATGAAGACGCTATTGAAGAGAGAAGATGAATACGTCATTTTGTCATTTTCTCTCTCATTTTCTTCTATTCTGCCATTTTTTCTTCAAAAGATGAAGACGCCATTTCTACCATTTTTGTATAAAAGGTGAAGACGCCATTTCTGCCATTTTCTTCTATTCTGCCATTTTTTCGATTTCTTTCATTCTTCCAATTGTTCTTCATATTTTTTTTGTACTCTGTTTTTGTAAGTACTTCTATTTTACCTCTCTCTCGAGCACTAATTTTTAAGGTTTTCTCTTTAATTTCATTCATTTGGGGTTTATGATCTTAATTTTATGCAAAATATGCGTTTGATTATGAATTTATGATCATTTTTTTTGTTGATTTGTGTTGATTGGTGTTTACCTTAGTATAAAAGTTTGGTTACCTCAGTATAAAAGTTTAGTAACAAAACTTTTATACTAAGGTAACAAAACTTTTATACTAAGGTAACCAAACTTTTATACCAAGGTAACCAATCCACCTCCACACCATCAGTTTTTTCATAGTGCAGTTGGTAACCAAACCTTCACACCAAGGTAACCAAACCTTCATACCAAGGTAACCTTGGTATAAATGTTTGGTTACCTTAGTATAAAAGTTTGTTTACCTTAGTATAAAAGTTTGGTTATCTTAGTATAAAAGTTTTGGTTACCTTGGTATAAAAGTTTGGTTACCTTAATATAAAAGTTTGGTTACCTCAGTATAAAAGTTTGGTTACCTTGGTATAAAAGTTTGGATACCTTAGTATAAAAGTTTGATTACCTTGTTATAAAAATTTGGTTACCATGACATTACTAATGATCTTCTCCTCTGCAGTATCTTGAGAATTTTCTTTTACTACCAGAAAATGGTTGTTTCCGCCACTACCGCCCCAGCCTCCACCTCCACTGTTTCTGTAACCACCACTTGAGCCATCACCGCTATCTCCGCCACCGCCACCACCGCCATTGTTACCTCCTCCATAGCCATCATCGCCGCCTCTGAAGACACCATTACCACCTCCTCCGAAGCTGTCATCTCCTCCAAAGCTTCCACCTCCTCTGAAAATTGTCTCCGTCACCTCCTACAAAATACAAAATTTGGGCAGTCTTTCCTATGAAATTTGAATTTGAATATTTGAATTTGAATTTATTTTTGTGGTTAGATCTCAGATATTTGAATTTGAATGATTAGTTATGGAAGATATTTCTCCTTAATTTTAGGTTTCCTTATTAATATGAATTGCGTTATTTTTGTAATTATGTTGGGTGTGTTTTATTTTTGTAATTACTTTCTAATTGTTGTATATTAGTGTTAAGGACCCAAAAAATTATCGACTGGTATACTTTAAATATGTTTTTTATGATCCATCTTTTTGAATTTTGGAACACGGGAATATAATACAAATTTTTTATATTAAGAGTCCCGTATGTGTAATTTATAAGAAAAATATTTAGCATATAATAATTTGAAAAGTAAAATTAAAACGAACTCTTCTCTAACAGAAAAAGAGTAATATTATAATACCCGATAAAAAATTAATAAATAAATATTGCATAATAAAAATTATTTTGTTTTAAAACATATTAATTGGACTTTATAATTTATATTGGGTCAAACTAGTTATTTAATTTGTGTGGGCTAATAAATATTAATAAGAGATGGGTAAATTAATTTAGTACAATTTGGGCCTTTAAAATTAATTGAGTTTAATTTAATTAAATGTGGGTAGTAATAAATTCAATTATAATTAGGAGAATTAATAAGATTTATTAATAAATAAATAACTAAACCTAATCTTATTTTTTTCCTTATACAACCTTAGAAAGAGAAAAGGAAAAAGCCGCCTCTAATTATATTGTGAGGAAAGTTGTGTACGAAATAATCAGAAAAGGATCATCAGGTTGGTTTTTTTTGGTGTGTTTCTCCATATCAAGGATTTTTATGTTTCAAACTTCTTTTAATTTCATGATTTAGAATTGGAAAAAAGCATACATGACTGATTTGACTTGTGTGTGTGTGTGTATATATATATATATATATATATATATATATATATAGGTTTGTTTGTCAGATTATTTTTGGAATGGAGGACATTGGAGTATATTATATATATATATATATATATATCACTTCTATTCTGGAATTTCAAGAGGTTGAAATGGACCTTTTGGCACTTGATGCTCCGTCTTGACTCATTGACAAGTTAGACAACTTGAGATAAACTCCGCTACCTCTATCTTTATATTGCTCCATCAAAATGTATATCGAAGATCACGATACATTTTGGTACTCCCAGGACGGATTGTAAATTATGAGTTATGCGCCTCCATCATGATTTTATACTTTAAATCAGGGTCGTTTGAAACACAAAGTCTGGAGTTGACTCGTAGTATTCATTCTTCATCGATTCTTGCTTCCGAAATAGCACCTTCTTGCACTTTCTTTCATACGCATCAACTCCAAGTCCGTAGCTGGAACAGCTTTAACTTTATCAATTAAAGTTGATTCTACTCGTATATTTGCCATCATCACGTGGGTCCCTGGAGTCTTTATCTCTATCTCCATCCTTTGCAAGTCATACAAAATGGGCCTTTGCGTTGACAATATCGCACTCGTACCCGCATATGATCTTCTACTCAATGCGTCAGCTGCCACATTAGCTTTTCCAGGATGGTAATGAATTGTATGATCATAATCTTTCAACAACTCAAGCCAACGTCGTTGCTGCATGTTGAGTTCCTTTTGAGTGAAGAAATATTTGAGGTATTTATGATCCGTATAGATCTCCACTTTCTCCCCATACAGGTAATACCTCTAAATTTTAAGTGCGAAGACAATAGCTGCCAACTCTAGATCATGAGTATGATAATTTCTCTCATATTCTTTGAGTTGTCAAGAGGCATATTGTAACAATCCAGAATTTTAATTGTAATTATAAGTATTTATTGAATTGTATAAATATTTAATTGGTGTGTTTATTGCTAAATAAATATTTGTTTAATTTGATTATTTATTTGTGAAATAAATAATTAATGTGTGAAGGACATTTATTATTATGAAGAAATATTCTAATTTAATTTAATTATTAAGTTAGAGAATTTATAATGATTAAATTAATTATTATATTATTCAATAAATTGTTATTAGAATTAATTAAATTAAGTAAGAAAACTTAATTAAATAAAGTGTGATAAATAACTATATTATAAAGGAGTTATTAAAATAAATTAAAGGAGTTTAATTTAATTTTGCCAAACAAGGCTTAAATATATTAAGTATTTAATTTTAAAGAGTTTTGCCAAACAGAACCTTATGTCTTTTGGTTTTTAAATTTTAAATTTTATATAATAATTTTTGGTAACCGCTGATTTAATAAGGTCATTAGTAAGACGTCGGTTTTAGACATTTTGAAAATGCGTGCGTTGCCTTTGTTTTATTCCACGTAAAAGAGTTTTGGGTCTAATATTGGCTTAAGAGAAAAGAGAGCAAAGAATACAGAGAAAAGAATTTGAGAGAGTTTGAGAGAGAAAAGGCTGGGATTTCAAAGCAAGTTCTGAGTGTTCAAGCGATTCTCAGTGAAAGGATTTTCAAAGCAACAAGAGGTATTTTCCATAATCATAACATTATATATGTTTTACGTTCTCTGTGTTCTTGATTGTAATATAAAGTTTTTACAAAATTTTCTGTAAATCATGTTTTTACAATTGATTATGAAATTATGCGTATTTGTAATGGTAATTGTTATAACTAGCTTATATATATATGTGTGTGTGATTATATGCTAAATTACGTATGCAAGAAAGAAATTAGTTTTACAATGATTACATGTACATGAACATATTTTGTAGGATAACAAAATTATGATGTGATTGTATGCTAATTGTGAAATTGAACCTTATGTATGTTAATTGGGTAAGGACTTAATGACTACGTAGTTCAAAGGAATGAATTCGTTGGATAATTGTGGTTAACAATGTTAAACCTTGTAAAACAACGTCTACAATGGAGTTTTGTTTTAAAATAGTATTTCAAGGATTTAACTTCTATTAAATTATTGTTTAAGTTATGCTAAATTAGTATATGTATGCTTGTTAATGTTATGTGTGATTTACATAAATTTAATATGTTAATTTAACTACTAGAATCCATTAAACCGTTAAGAATTGTTGTGTTATGTTCTTCTTGTGCGGTTTCTGTAATTTTTGGGGCCTCGACGCAAAAAATCAGAGCCGCGACCTAGAACTCCGTGCCGCAGCGCTAGAATAGTAGTCTGGGTCGGACAGTTTTAACCTCCTGCAGTAAAATGGCTATTACCTTTTCATACGATCTCCGATTGAGATGATTCAAGATGATCCGGAACGAGGACGAATAGACCTACAACTTTTGTTCTTTAAGTATTTCAATTTGAGGTCGGGAACTGGGGTTAAAATTGTCATTTGTGGTACTGATATGTATTAGGAGGCAATCGGAGGGCATCGGGAATGCACATATGCAAATGTAGTGCTCTTGACGATAAAAGATGTTGTCCTAAGTTATAAAACATGAATATTAGTAAATATAATGATGCTTAACATTAATAAATGATGTATTAGATAAGTTGTATAAGCATACTAAGTACACACAAGAGAGATGAATCGGGCTTGTGACGAATGAACGTCAAAACACCGTGTCAAGTGTTAATGAACTTAAAAAGTGTTTCAATTCAATTGAAATGAATATTATAAGATATGGAATGGATTTAATATAAAACCAATAAGTAGTCCTAGCAAGACTTAAGCACTTGAATGAACTTCGAATATGAAATACAGTGAGATATAAGTTTAAAGTTAACATAATCAAATTGAACATTGTGTATTTATGATAGGAAGGGTTATGCGACGTAGAGTAAAGTTAAATTACAACTACTATGCGTTGATATGTGACTAATAGTTTATTTGAATGATTATATAATTGTGTAGGGCACGTGAAGTGCAAATATCTGTAAGCTGTTAAACTTTTATTGGTAAACAACGATCAAGGCAAGTCTTTCAGTTCCTATTTGCTGTGTGAACTTGAAGATTAACTGTTTTAAATCTTAATTACAAAGAGCATGATGTTATATATATATATATGTTGAAAGTATGAAATGTTAAAGTCAATTTATGACTATGTTGATTGATTAAAGCTTGTTGATTGAGTAAGGACTCAATCTTTATACTTGTTATATGAACTGTAAATGTATGTTATATGTTGAACATGTTATTATGTGCTTAGTGATGCATGAAAACTGTTAGATTTTGATGGACTGTCGAGCTCAACCTTGCAAATAATAACTTTTGCAGGTTTAAGATTCAAGGTAAAGTTATGTGTTACTTGAAAGACATGAATCAGATGTGATACTTGAAGATTTATACACTTTAGTTGTGTTATTATTATTTGAACCATGTTTAAGGTTTCGAATAATGTATTAATGTTGAATTGTAATATCGTTTTGTGATGTAAATTGTTGTAGTATTAAAATGATTATGAGGCATTTGGATGTAAAGGTTGAAGGTTTTGGGAATGAGTTTGTAATAGAAAATATTAATTATTCCGAAAATTTCAATAGTTGTATTATCGTTTAATGATGTAAAATTAGAGATTGAATGTATTATTAACGACCGAAGTTGAGAATCAAATTGTATGAATTTTGGGGTCGTTACAGTTGGTATCAAAGTTATAGGTTATAAACCATAGGTAGGAGTACCATAGGCTATAACCTTAGAGAAGGAAGGTGAAGATAATGAACGAATAAGCTCAGATAGAGTTTGAACAATACGAAGTAATTTAAGAAATTTATAAAGAAGGGATTAAAACATGCGTAAGAGGATTCAAAGAAGAATCTCGCAGAGTTATAAGAAATATGAATGTGGGGTTACCCAACTCCAATAATAAGGATATAAGGTGATAATAAATAGACAGTGTCTATAAAAAGAGAATGATAAAGAAATTAAGAATAAAAAAAAGTTATATTCGAGTATGGTATAATTGTACTATTTAATGGTTGATGTATGGTATCTGGTCTAAACGATTCCTTCATAGAGCGGAGGTATATACGAACTAGCAACTCGGAACCTAGTTTGTTGGTTGTTTATGGGAAACCACTCAGCGTACCATATTGAAACTATTAGAGACTCGATGTGTACCAAGTATAGAAAATGGATACGCTTGATGAAAATGTAGAACTTGAATGAAATGTTGAACAATGTAAATGAAGTTAAAAATTCTTAAAGTAAGGATTGTTATATAAACAAGAGAATTTAAAGAAGAATCTTGAAGATATATAAAGATAAGAAATGGGAGTTAACTAACTCCAATAGCCAAGATAACGAATAATATCGTAAATGATGAAAAAAGGAAAGAAAGAGGATCGTAAAACAAAACGATCATGAGTTAAGAAAAGAATTTTAAGGGAGATGATTATAGAATAAGATCACGACGTGATCTGTTTAGGTTATAGAAGAAAGATGGTCTGTAATGTTTGAATAATTATAGCTTAATGCTATGAAGATGGTGTACTATGAAATAGTACGAGATAACTCACGAGGAGTTATAGATGATGTGATACGAGGAATTTGTATCGAGCAAAGAGCAAGTTAAGAGTAAGATAGAGTTAGGTGGGATTTTAATTGAGGTCTCATGTGATAGCTGAGTTGTACAAATCTTTGTATGGGCGAGGGTTTTGTGCTTGCACTTAGTTTATCACATTGATAATCATTGGAATGTGGGTGTCACGCTATCAGTGTATATGTGGTGAAAAAGGTGATTCTTATCTCATGTGTGTATTTGATAGTTAGAAACTATTAAGATTAGTCAGATATTATTAGGATTAGGTGCGGTTCTTAAAACTAATGCATATGGTAAGTTTGCGACTCATAATAATATGATATGTTTTGAACCCCTCAGCGAATGGACGCCTATGGTCTGACTAGGATAAGTTCATAAAGTCATATTATTGTGGCAAGTCCTGAACTTCCAATGTGCGGTAAGTTTGATGACCTATATTGGGTAGAAAACGGTCATAGTAATAGAGTAAACATTGAAGTTGATGGATAACTGGATATTCTAAATCAACTAGCTATGCTATACTTTCAAAATATATTGACTTCGTGCTGATGTTTGCACTTCTAGTTTCTTGAAAAACATTGGATCAAATGATGAAACCAATGAGTTTTAAAAATAATATCGTTATTCGTATATCTATGCTAATTGCTTCAGCTAGACAAAAATGATTTGAAATATATCAAAATGAATTTTTTTATATCATCAATATATCATGGAACCTGGTGCATAGATGATAAAAATAAAAAAAAATAAAACAAAACAAAACAAACAAAACAAAAACGACGGAGTCATCAATGCAGTATTACTTAGTGTTGGATGTGATCTAAGGATCGTCAGCCCACTATAGTATGATGTAGTATGATAAAATCACCAAATGACAAAATCTTCAAATAGACTGTAAATACAGTGCGGTATCATGACGTCATAAAAAGATTTTTGAGGTTTCTTTAAGATATTAGACTATATATATATGTGTGTGTGTGTGTATGTATGTATGTATATTTCGATTGATATTCGAATTGTTGTAGAAGTTTATGCTATTTGATTCAGCTAGACGATTATTGAAAGATGTTCATGAAATTTAAGCGTTTATTGAAAAGTTATGCCAAACCAAATTATTTTGGTGCAGATTCAGATGTTGAAAAGTTGAGGTGAACAACCCTATTCAGTGACATGTTTTTGGGGACAATGGTTCTGAGCATAATGCATATAGTCGTTACAAAACACTACGTTGCGGCCTAACGTAGTGGTACAATAGGCAGGCAACCTAGTGTACATGTGGAGGGTGTTTTCAGTCTTTATGATTGATAAACACTCTGGTTTGCAGTGTGAAGGATTGGGTTGAAGCACTAGTAAACATAGAAAAGAGTTCACGACCGTATGACCCCTCAGCATGATTTGGAATCTTTTTAAATCTTTTAATTCATACCGCTTCCCAATTATTGAGCAATTGTGGAAAATTCTTATTATTCTGAAAGGTGAAAGTGGAAAGGATGAGAAAATTAAGTAAAACTTAATAATTTCAAGAAAGAAATGAAATTCCAGAAAAGAAGAGAAATGTAAAACTCTTAGAAGAAGAAGAGGTGAGGAATATGATGATCTTAGAAAGATCCTTAGAGAAAGAATTTGGTTATGGAACCTAATGAATGAATAAAGTATTAACGTAAAATCTATTTAGATAAGTTGAATAAATAAAGATTAATAAAATTTTGAGGACAAAATTCTTAGAAGAATGGGTGAATTTAATATCTCGAGTATTTATGATAAAGATCCTTAGAGAAGGAAATAAATGGGTCAAAGAATATATAATACTCAAAATATAATTAAGTTCAAGTGAAAGTTATGAAATAAAAACCTAGAATTTGTTGAGGTAATGAATGTAATAGCAAATATAAAACCTATATTAAGGTAATGTGTTGAAGATATTCAACGATAAATTTTGAAAAGAGATTTGGTGAAAACTAAGTAAGGGAGGTTTCATTGATTCCGAGGACGGAATGCTTATAAAGGGGGAAGGATGTGACAACCCGAATTTTTTAAGCTATTAAAATAGGAATTTAATAATTAAAATTCTTATTACAAAATGTTTTGAGTTCGAGTATGTATATGTATGTGCTGTATATTTTGAAATATGTGATCTGGTGTGAAGAGAAATATATATTCATATATTGGGAAAGTAAGGTTTGATAGTACCCTGAGTTATTTGTTTAATCTGTATTTTCGATTTTGGGGACAGAATCTTTGTAAAGAGGGAAGAATGTAACAATTCTAAATTTTAATTGTAATTATAAGTATTTATTGAATTGCATAAATATTTAATTGGTGTGTTTATTGCTAAATAAATATTTGTTTAATTTGATTATTTATTTGTGAAATAAATAATTAATGTGTGAAGGAAATTTATTATTATGAAGAAATATTCTAATTTAATTTAATTATAAAGTTAGAGAATTTATAATGATTAAATGAATTATTATATTATTCAATAAATTGTTATTAGAATTAATTAAATTAAGTATGAAAACTTAATTAAATAAAGTGTGATAAATAACTATATTATAAAGGAGTTATTAAAATAAATTAAAGGAGTTAAATTTAGTTTTGCCAAACAAGGCTTAAATATATTAAGCCTTTAATTTTTAAAGAGTTTTGCAAAATAGTTCCTTTTGACTTTTGGTTTTTAAATTTTGAATTTTATATAATAATTTTTGGTAATCGCTGATTTAATAAGGTCATTAGTAAGACGTTGGTTTTAGACGTTTTGAAAATGCGTGCGTTGCCTTTATTTTATTTCACGTAAAAGAGTTTTGGGTCTGATATTGGCTTAAGAGAAAAGAGAACAAAGAATATAGAGAAAAGAATTTGAGGGAGTTTGAGAGACAAAAGGCTGGGATTTCAAAGCAAGTTCTGAGTGTTCAAGCGATTATCAGTGAAAGAATTTTCAAAGAAACAAGAGGTATTTTCCATAATCATAACACTATATACGTTTTACATTCTCTGTGTTCTTGATTGTAATATAAAGTTTTTACAAAATTTTCTGTAAATCATGTTTTTACAATTGATTATGAAATTATGCGTATTTGTAATGGTAATTGTTATAACTAGCTTATATATATGTGTGTGTGTGTGTGTGTGTGTGTGTGTGTGTGATTGTATGCTAAATTACGTATGCAAGAAAGAAATTAGTTTTACAATGATTACATGTACATGAACATGTTTTGTAGGATAACAAAATTATGATGTGATTGTATGCTAATTGTGAAATTGAACCTTATGTTTGTTAATTGGGTAAGGACTTAATGAGAACGTAGTTCAAAGGAATGAATTCGTTGGATAATTGTGGTTTACAGTGTTAAACCTTGTAAAACAACGTCAACAATTGAGTTTTGTTTTAAAATAGTATTTTAAGGATTTAACTTCTATTAAATTATTGTTTAAGTTATGCTAAATTAGTATATGTATGCTTGTTAATGTTATGTGTGATTTACAAAAATTAAATATGTTAATTTAGCTACTAGAATCCATTAAACCGTTAAGAATTACTGTGTTATGTTCTTCGTTTGCGGTTTCTATAAGTTTTGGGGCCTCAACGCAAAAAATCAGAGCTGCAGCCTAGAACTCCGCACCGCAGCACCGAAATCAGCACCACAGCGCCACTGTCTGACTTAGTTCTCGCGCCGTGGCGCTAGAATAGTAGTCTGGGTCGGACATTTTTAACCTCCTATAGTAAAATGGCTATTACCTTTTCATATGATCTCCAATTGAGATGATTGAAGATGATCCGGAATGAGGACGAATAGACCTACAACTTTTGTTCTTTAAGTATTTCAATTTATGGTCGGGAACTGGGGTCAAAATGGTCATTTGTGGTACAGATATGTATTAGGAGGCAATCGGAGGGCATCGGGAATGAACATATGTAAATGTAGTGCTCTTGACGATAAAAGATGTTGTCCTAAGTTATAAAACATGAATATTAGTAAATATAATGATGCTTAACATTAATAAATGATGTATTAGATAAGTTGTATAAGCATACTAAGTACACACAAGAGAGATAAATCGGGCTTGTGACGAATGAACGTCAAAACACCGTGCCAAGTGTTAATGACCTTAAAAAGTGTTTCAATTCAATTGAAATGAATATTATAAGATATGGAATGGATTTAATATAAAACCAATAAGTAGTCCTAGCAAGACTTAAGCACTTGAATGAACTTCAAATATGAAATAGAGTGAGATATAAGTTTAAAGTTAACACAATCAAATTGAACATTGTGTATTTATGATAGGAAGGGTTATGAGACGTAGAGTAAAGTTAAATTACAACTACTATGCGTTGATATGTGACTAATAGTTTATTTGAATGATTATATAATTGTGTAGGGCACGTGAAGTGCAGATATCTGTAAGCTGTTAAACTTTTATTGGTAAACAACGATCAAGGCAAGTCTTTCAGTTCCTATTTGCTGTGTGAACTTGATGATTAACAGTTTTAAATCTTAATTGCAAAGAGCATGATGTTATATATATATATATATATGTTGAAAGTATGAAATGTTAAAGTCAATTTATGACTATGTTGATTGTTTAAAGCTTGCTGATTGAGTAAGGACTCAATCTTTATACTTGTTATATGAACTGTACATGTATGTTATATGTTGAGCATGTTATTATGTGCTATTTGATGCATGAAAACTGTTAGATTTTGTTGGACTGTCGAGCTCAACCTTGCAAATAACAACTTTTGTAGGTTCAAGATTCAAGGTAAAGTTTTGTGTTACTTGAAAGACATGAATCAGATGTGATACTTGAAGATTTATACAATTTAGTTGTGTTATTATTATTTGAACCATGTTTAAGGTTTCGAATAATGTATTAATGTTGAATTGTAATATCGTTTTGTGATGTAAATTGTTGTAGTATTAAAATAATTATGAGGAATTTAGATGTAAAGGTTGAAGGTTTTGGGAACGAGTTTGTAATAGAAAATATTAATTATTCCAAAAATTTCAATGGTTGTATTATCGTTTAATGATGTAAAATTAGAGATTGAATGTATTGTTAACGACCGAAGTCGATAATTAAATTGTATGAATTTTGGGGTCGTTACAGTTGGTATCAAAGTTGTAGGTTATAAACCTTAGGTAGGAGTACCGTAGGCTATAACCTTAGAGATGGAAGGTGAAGATAATGAACGAATAAGCTCAGATAGAGTTTGAACAATAAGAAGTAATTTAAGAAATTTATAAAGAAGGGATTAAAACATGCGTAAGAGGATTCTAAGAAGAATCTTGTAGAGTTATAAGAAATATGAATGTGGGGTTACCCAACTCCAATAATAAGGATATAAGGTGATAATAAATAGACAGTGTATATAAAAAGAGAATGATAAAGAAGTTAAGAATAAAAAAAGGTTATATTTAAGTATGGTATAATTGTACTCTTTAATGGTTGATGTATGGTATCTGGTCTAAACGTTTCCTTCATAGAGCGGAGGTATATACGAACTAACAACTCGAAACCTAGTTTGTTGGTTGTTTATGGGAAACTACTCAGCGTACCATATTAAAACTATTAGAGACTCGATGTGTACCAAGTATAGAAAATGGATACGTTTGATGAAAATGTAGAACTTGAATGAAATGTTGAACAATGTAAATGAAGTTAGAAATTCTTAAATAAAGAATTGTTATATAAACAAGAGAATTTAAAGAAGAATCTTGAAGATATATAAAGATAAGAAATGGGAGTTACCTAACTCCAATAGCCAAGATAACGAATAATATCGTAAATGATGAAAAAGAGAAAGAAAGAAGATCGTAAAACAAAATGATCATGAGTTAAGAAACGAATTTTAAGGGAGATGATTATAGAATAAGATCACGACGTGATCTGTTTAACTTATAGAAGAAAGATGGTCTGTAATGTTTGAATAATTATAGCTTAATGCTATGAAGATGGTATACTATGAAATAGTACAAGATAACTCACGAGGAGTTATAGATGATGTGATACGAGGAATTTGTATCGAGCAAAGAGAAAGTTAAGAGTAAGATAGAGTTAGGTGGGATTTCAATTGAGGACTCATGTGATAGCTGAGTTGTACAAATTTTTGTATGGGCGAGGGTTTTGTGCTTGCACTCAGTTTATCACATTTATAATCATTGGAATGTGGGTGTCACGCTATCAGTGTATATGTGGCGAAAAAGGTGATTCTTATCTCATGTGTGTATTTGATAGTTAGAAACTATTAAGATTAGTCAGATATTATTAGGATTAGGTGCGGTTCTTAAAACTAATGCATATGGTAAGTTTGTGACTCATAATAATATGGTATGTTTTGAACCCCTCAGTGAATGGACGCCTATGGTCTGACTAGGATAAGTTCTTAAAGTCATATTATTGTGGCAAGTCCTGAACTTCCAATGTGCGATAAGTTTGATGAACTATATTGGGTAGAAAACGGTTATAGTAATGGAGTAAAGATTGAAGTTGATGGATAACTGGATATTCTAAATCTACTAGCTATGCTAGACTTTCAAAATTTATTGACTTCGTGCTGATGTTTGCACTTCTATTTTCTTGAAAAACATTGGATCAAATGATGAAACCAACGAGTTTTAAAAATAATACCGTTATTCGTATGTCTATGCTAATTGCTTCGGCTAGACAAAAATGGTTTGAAATATATCAAAATGAATTTTTTTTATATCATCAATGTATCACGGAACCTGGTGCATAGATGATAAAAAAAAACAAAATAAAAAAAAACGATGGAGTCATCAATGCGGTATTAGTTAGTGTTGGATGTGATCTAAGGATCGTCAGCCTACTATGGTATGATGTAGTATTATAAAATAACCAAATGACGGAATCTTCAAACAGACTGTAAATACAGTGTTGTATCATGACATCATAAAAAGATTTTTGAGGTTTCTTTAAGATATAAGACTATATATATATTTGTGTGTGTGTGTGTATGTATATTTCGATTGATGTTCGAATTGTTGTAGAAGTTTATGCTATTTGATTTAGCTAGACGATTATTGAAAGATGTTCATGAAATTCAAGCGTTTATTGAAAAGTTATGCCAAACCAAATTATTTTGGTGCGGATTCAGATGTTGAAAAGCTGAGGTGATCAACCCTATTCAGTGACATGTTTTCGGGGACAATGGTTCTGAGCATAACACATATAGTCGTTACAAAACACTAAGTTGCGGCCTAACGTAGTGGTACAATAGGCTGGCCACCTAGTGTACATGTGGAGGGTGTTTTCAGTCTTTGTGATTGATAAACACTCTGGTTTGCAGTGTGAAGGATTGAGTTGAAGTACTAGTAAACATAGAAAAGAGTTCATGGCCGTATGACCCCTTAGCATGATTTGGAATCTTTTTAATTCTTTTAATTCATACCGCGTCCCAATTATTGAGCAATTGTGGAAAATTCTTAATATTCTGAAAGGGGAAAGTGGAAAGGATGAGAAAATTAAGTAAAACTTAATAATTTCAAGAAAGAAATGAAATTCCAGAAAAGAAGAGAAATGTGTAACTCTTAGAAGAGGAAGAGGTAATGAATATGATGATCTTAGAAAGATCCTTAGAGAAAGAATTTGGTTATGGAACCTAATGAATGAATAAAGTATTAGCGTAAAATCTATTTTGATAAATTGAATGAATAAAGATTAATAAAATTTCGAGGACAAAATTCTTAGAAGAATGGGTGAATGTAATATCCCGAGTATTTATCATAACGATCCTTAGAGAAGTAAATAAATGGATCAAAGAATATATAATACTCAAAATATAATTAAGTTCAAGTGAAAGTTATGAAATAAAAACCTAGAATTTGTTGAGGTAATGAATGTAATAGGAAATATAAAACCTATATTAAGGTAATGTGTTGAAGATATTCAACGATAAATTTTGAAAAGAGATTTGGTGAAAACTGAGTAAGGGAGGTTTCATTGATTCCGAGAATGGAATCCTTATAAGGGGGGAAGAATGTGACAACCCGAATTTTTTAAGTTATTAAAATAGGATTTTAATAATTAAAATTCTTATTACGAAATGTTTTGAGTTTGAGTATGTATATGTATGTGCTGTATATTTTGAAATATGTGATCTGGTGTGAAGAGAAATATATATTCATATATTGGGAAAGTAAGGTTTGATAGTACCCTGAGTTATTTGTTTAATCTGTATTTTCGATTCTGGGGACAGAGTCTTTGTAAAGAGGAAAGAATGTAACAATCCAGAATTTTAATTGTAATTATAAGTATTTATTGAATTGTATAAATATTTAATTGGTGTGTTTATTGCTAAATAAATATTTTTTTAATTTGATTATTTATTTGTGAAATAAATAATTAATGTGTGAAGGAAATTTATTATTATGAAGAAATATTCTAATTTAATTTAATTATAAAGTTAGAGAATTTATAATGATTAAATGAATTATTATATTATTCAATAAATTGTTAATAGAATTAATTAAATTAAGTATGAAAACTTAATTAAATAAAATGTGATAAATAACTATATTATAAAGGAGTTATTAAAATAAATTAAAGGAGTTAAATTTAGTTTTGCCAAACAAGGCTTAAATATATTAAGTCTTTAATTTTTAAAGAGTTTTGCAAAATAGATCCTTATGGCTTTTGGTTTTTAAATTTCGAATTTTATATAATAATTTTTGGTAATCGCTGATTTAATAAGGTCATTAGTAAGAAGTCTGTTTTAGATGTTTTGAAAATGCGTGTGTTGCCATTATTTTATTTCACGTAAAAGAGTTTTGGGTCTGATATTGGCTTAAGAGAAAAGAGAACAAAAAATATAGAGAAAAGAATTTGAGAGAGTTTGAGAGAGAAAAGGCTGGGATTTCAAAGCAAGTTCTGAGTGTTCAAGCGATTCTCAGTGAAAGGATTTTCAAAGCAACAAGAGGCATTTTCCATAATCATAACATTATATACATTTTACGTTCTCTGTGTTCTTGATTGTAATATAAAGTTTTTACAAAATTTTCTGTAAACCATGTTTTTACAATTAATTTTGAAATTATGCGTATTTGTAATGGTAATTGTTATAACTAGCATATATATATATATATATATATATATGTATGTATATATATGTGATTGTATGCTAAATTATGTATGCAAGAAAGAAATTGATTTTACAATGATTACATGTACATGAACATGTTTTGTAGGATAAAAAAATTAGGATGTGATTGTATGCTAATTGTGAAATTGAGCCTTATGTTTGTTAATTGGGTAAGGACTTAATGAGAACGTAGTTCAAAGGATTGAATTCGTTGGATAATTGTGGTTTACAGTGTTAAACCTTACAAAACAACGTCAACAATGTAGTTTTGTTTTAAAATAGTATTTCAAGGATTTAACTTCTCTTAAATTATTGTTTAAGTTGTGCTAAATTAGTATATGTATGCTTGTTAATGTTATGTGTGATTTACATAAATTAAATATGTTATTTAGCTACTAGAAGCCATTAAACCGTTAGGAATTGTTGTGTTCTATTCTTCGTGTGTCGCAACCCAGAACTCCGTGCCGTAGTGCCAAAATTAACGCCACAACGCACATTTTGCGCTGTAGCGCCACTGTCTGACTTAGTTCTCGCGCCGCGGCACCGGAATAGTAGTTTAGGTCGGACAGTTTTAACATCCTGTAGTAAAACGACCATAACTGTTTCATACAAACTCCGATTGAGATGATTCAAGATGATCCGGAACGAGGACAAATAGACCTAAAACTTTCGATTTAAAAGTTTTCAATTTGAGGTCGAGAACATGGGTCAAAATGGTCATTTGTGGGACTGATATGTATTAGGAGGCAATCGGAGGGCATCGAAAATGCACATATGCAAATGTAGTGCTCTTGACGATAAAAGATGTTGTCTTAAGTTATAAAACATGAATATTAGTAAATATAATGATGCTTAACATTCATAAATGATGTATTTGATAAGTTTTATAAGCATACTAAGCACACACAAGAGATATGAATCGGGCGTGTGACCAATGAACGTCGAAACACCGTGCCAAGTGTTAATGAACTTAAAAAGTGTTTCAATTCAATTGAAATGAATATTATATGATATGGAATGGATTTAATACTAAACCAATAAGTAGACCTAACAAGACTTAAGCACTTGAATGAACTTAGAATATGAAATACAGTGAGATATAAGTTGAAAGTTAACACAATCAAATTAAACATTGTGTATTTATGATATGAAGGGTTATGAGACGTAGAGTAAAGTTTACGATACAACTACTATGTGTTGCTATGTGACTAATAGTTAATGTGAATGATTATATAATTGTGTAGGGCACGTGAAGTGCAGATATCTGTAAGTTATTAAACTGTTATTGGTAAACAACGATCAATGCAAGTCTTTCAGTTCCTATTTGCTATGTGAACTTGATGATTAACTATTTTAAATCTTTATTGCAAAGAGCATGATGTGTTATATATATGTTGAAAATATGAAATGTTAAAGTCAATTTATGTCTATATTGATTGATTAAAGCCTGCTGATTGAGTAAGGACTTAATCTTTATACTTGTTATATGAACTGTACATGTATGTTATATATAACACATCATAATCTTTGCAATAAAGATTTAAAACAGTTAATCATCAAGTTCAGATAGCAAATAGGAACTGAAAGACTTGCCTTGATCGTTGTTTACTAATAACAGTTTAACAGCTTACAGATGTCTGCACTTCACGTGCCCTACATAATTATATAATCATTCACATTAACTATTAGTCACATAGCAATGCATAGTAGTTGTAATGTAAACTTTACTCTACCTCTCATAACACTTCATATCATAAATACACAATGTTCAATTTGATTGGGTTAGCTTTCAACTTATATCTCACTGTATTTCATATTCGAAGTTCATTCAAGTGCTTAAGTCTTGTTAGGACTACTTATTGGTTTTATATTAAATCCATTCCATATCTTATAATATTCATTTCAATTGAATTGAAACACTTTTTAAGTTCATTACCACTTGGCACGGTGTTTCGACGTTCATTCATCACACACCCGATTCATCTATCTTGTGTGTGCTTAGTATGCTTATAAAACTTATCTAATATATCATTTATTAATGTTAAGCATCATTATATTTACTAATATTCATGTTTTATAACTTAGGACAATATCTTTTATCATCGGGAGCACTACATTTGCATATGTACATACCCGACGCCCTCCGATTGTCTCCTAATACATATAAGTCCCACAAATGACCATTTTGACCCATGTTCCCGACCTCAAATTGAAAAACTTAAAGAACAAAAGTTGTAGGTCTATTATTCCTCGTTTCAGATCATCTTGAATCATCTCAATTGGAGTTCGTATGAAAAAGGTTATGGCTGTTTTACTACAGGAGGTCAAAACTATCCGACCCAGACTACTATTCTGGTGCTGCAGCGCGAGAAATAAGTCAGACAGTGGCGTTACAGTGCAAAATAGGCACTGCGGCGCTGATTTCGACACTGAGGCATGGAATTCTGGGCTTCGGCTCTGATTTTTGGCGCTGAGGCGCCGAAACTTACAGAAAACGCACACGAAGAACAAAATACAACGATTCTTAACGGTTTAATGGCTTCTAGCAGCTAAATTAACATATGTAATTTATGTAAATCACATATAACATTAACAAGCATACATATAATGTGACGCCCCCAAAACAGGTATAAATCACCCATCTTGAGTCGCCAGATACATGGTACATAAATTCAAATACAACTTAATTATACAACAGTCGTGTAAAATACGACAAAATATAGATGAGAGTTTAAACAAGAATATTGTCATCTAGACAATATCCACACTCAATGGTGTCCTCATTATAAATATTATCACATTATTCTGTAGAATAATGAGGACTACTAAAGCCATTTATCCTGGACCATCACTCCATTCCCCGACTCGTCCCAGCTATATTTTAATTTCCTGAAGAAAACAATGAAAGAAAGGGTGAGCTCCACTAGCCCAGTAAGAAATATTATGACTAAGATAATGCAGAATAAATTATCCTTAGCATTTAACAGTATAACAACTGATGGAATACAATAGACAACAAGTTTTAGATCAACAACTGCAGCGGAATAAGCAATCTATTAGAAGAGTCAAGTAGAGCATAAAATTTACTATCTTGTATGATTTAAAAAGTTTTTCATAAACTTTATCGCTGAGACTCAACTTAATAAATAATATTGAATCATCCATGCACCACGACCAAGGATATTCATGTAATCATCAATGGTCATGATTATACCGAATAATTCCTAGTCATAATCATACCAACAACTATCCATCAATGAACTACATGCCAATGATGACTTTTACCACATCATTCGTCACATTACAGTCATGATTATACCGAATAATCCCTGGTCATAATCATACCAAGTCCATCTATACACGTAAGCTAAAGATGACTTTAATCACAATATAAGCATGAGGATGATTACAATGACATAGTAATTCAATAAAACAAGTTCAAGGATAGATTTTAAAGATTTATAATTTAATTTATCTAGAAATCAATAACGTCCAAATTGTCAACATGATACTGCTTTGTAGAGTAAGATTCAAGAATAATATTCATGTACCAAAAATAATTTGGACAGAAAAGAAATATATTTTTTGTGTGAATAGTACCCCATGAATAGTACTTCGGGAATAGTACCTCGTGAATAGTACCCTGAAACAAAAAGTATCCCGAATATCCGAGTGAATGATACTAGAGTAAATAGTAATCGGATGAATAATAACCAGTGAATAGTAACTCGTTAATAATACTTCGGCACGAAAAGTGCCCCGAATACCCGAGTGAATAATACTAGAGTGAATACTAATCAGGTGAATAGTAACCCGTGAATAGTAACTCGTAAAAGAAAAAATACCAAAGAAAATGATATTTCATGAAGAATACAAAAGAAATGATATCTCATACAAGTATAATTGAATATACGAAACTGCAAATGGATTTTCACAAGCCATGTGATAATCCACGTAGACAGATTATTTCCAGAATTTAATAAAGAATAAATACGAAGGATCATTCACCATGCATGCGGTAATCTACATAGACATGTTATTCCAATAGAATAATAAAGAATGGAACCAGGTCATGCGTAATCCACACAGACATGATATTCCAATAAAATAATAAAGAACGGAACCAGGTCATGCGTA
>CM035101.1:16843774-17003373 GCA_020205505.1 Panax japonicus | reverse complement strand
TAAACGTTGAGAGCAAGCAAGAGAGATAAAATAATGGGTAGAACCGATATCTAATAAGGTATATACTTCGCAAGAATTTATAATTAACTAACCCGTGCTAACTTCGTTCGGGTTACTCGCTTTTTGAGAAGTCATAAAAAACGTTCTCCCTGAAACCACCGACTTTGTTTTGTCCGTATCCTCCTTTGGTGCCACTGTCCCAGCTGGGTTTGACTTTGGTGCACGACAAAATTAGGCTAGGTGACCTTCTTTTCGAAAATTGTTACATGTTTTGGAATGCATCACGCAGTTTGGACTGATATATCCTTCCCCTTCGCATTTGAAGCATACGATCGGTGGTCACTCTCCTTCCTTAATAGGTGTTTGTGCTGTTGTCTTTCCATCATTATTGAACCTTCTCTTCTTGAAATTTCCACTTCTATTATCTTGGCCATGATTACAGTCATATTGTTTTTCTCCAACTTGATAAATTCCACCTCCTTCATGTGATGAATACTTTCGGGAAAGTACGTGTCGTTGAACAGTTCTTGGAACTTCTCCCAAGACATCTTGAGTGCGTCAAGCAGGGTACGTTTTATAGATTCCCACCAGTAATCTGCCTCTTCACGCAACATAAAGGTGGCAAAGGGAATCTTTTGCTCCTCGAAGCATCCCAAGACATCAAATATCTTGGTGATCTGCTTTATCCACGTCTCCGCCTTAAGTGGTTTGGCTTTCCCAAAAACTCCGGCGGTCGCAGTTCCTTGAATTGCTTAGCAGTGACCAGCCGTGGGTTGCCATTATTTCCACCTGCATTTTGAACAGGAGTCTCTATCGCCTGATGTTGCATGTGCAAAAAGCCTCTGATCTTCCCATCGTTCATGATCTGGTTGGTGTTGTTGTTTACCTGAGGATTAGTATCTTCCCTGTTGTAGATTATCCTGAGTATTGATCGTTGGTGACTCAACGGGTCTCATGTGCTTCATTGCTGATCTCAACATTTCCAGATGCCATTATCAAACACTGCCACAAAACAAGGGTTAATTGACATATCACATATTATCCCTATACTCTGACCGACCAATTAAATAACAAGTAAACTTAGGTAGGTCATACTAGCGAAGGAATTCCCCGTGTCTCCCCTCCTAGTTCTTGTCTCACATCTTAGCCAGGGATCCATATCCTAAGTTTTGATACCAACTAAGACACCCCCAAAACAGGTATACATCACCCATCTTAAGTCGCCAGATACATGGTACATAAATTCAAATATAACTTAATTATACAACAGTCATGTAAAATACGATAAAACATAGCTGAGAGTTTAAAAAAGAATATTGTCATCTAGACAATATCCACATTCAATGGTGTCCTCATTACAATTATTATTACATTATTCCATAGAATAGTGAGGACTACTAAAGCCATTTATCTTGGACCATCACTCCATTCCCCGACTCGTCCCAGCTATATTTTCATTTCCTGAAGAGAACAATGAAAGAAAGGTTGAGCTCAACTAGCCCAGTAAAACATATTATGACTAAGATAATGCAGAATAAATTATCTTTAGCCTTCAACAGTATAACAACTTATATAATACAATAGACAACAAGTTTTAGATCAACAACTGCAACGGATTAAGCAATCCATTAGAAGAGTCAAGTAGAGCATAAATTTACTATCTTCTATGATTTAAAAACGTTTTACATCAACTTTATCGCTGAGACGCTTAATAAATAAAATTGAATCATCCGGTGCACCATGGCCAATGATATTCATGTAATCATCAATGGTCATAATATACCCGAATAATCCTTAGTCATAATCATACCAACCAACTGTCCATCAATGAACTACAAGCCCATGAGAACTTTACCACGTCAATCGTCACATTACGGTCATGATTATACCGAATAATCCATGGTCATAATCATACTAAGTCCATCTATGCACGTAAGCCAAAGTGGACTTTAATCACAATATAAGCATGATGATATGATGACAATGACATAATAATTCAATAAAACAAGTTCAAGGATAAATTTTAAAGATTTATAATTTAATTTATCCAGAAATCAATAACGTCTAAATTGTCTACATGATACTGCTTTGTAGAGTAAGATTCAAGAATTATATTCATGTACCAAAAATAATTTGGACAGAGAAGAAATATATTTTTCGGGTGAATAGTACCTCGTGAATAGTCACTTCGGGAATAGTACACCGTGAATAGTATCCTGACACAAAAAATGTCCCGAATACCCGAGTGAATATACTAGAGTAAATAGTAATCTGGTGAATAGTAACTCGTGAATAATATTTTGGTACGAAAAGTGCCCCGAATACCCGAGTGAATAATACTAGAGTGAATAGTAATCAGGTAAATAGTAACCCGTGAATAGTAACTCGTAAAAGAAAAATTACCAAAGAAAATGATATTTCATGACGAGTACAAAAGAAATGATATCTCATACAAGTATAATAGAATATACGAAACTGCAAATGGATTTTCACCCGCCATGCGGTAATCCACATAGACAGATCATTTCCACAATTTAATAAAGAATGAATACGAAGGATCATTCACCATGCATGTAGTAATCCACATAGACATGTTATTCCAACAGAATAAAAAAGAATTCAACAAGGTCACGTGTAATTCGCACAGATAGGATATTCCAACTAAATAATAAAGAACGGAACCAGGTCATGCGTAATTCGCACAAACAAGATATTCCAACAAAATATTAAAGAATGGAATAACAACATAATTCACCAGGCATGCGATAGACCGCACAGACAGGTTATTCCAACAGAATAATAAAGAATTAAATAACAGAAGAATTTCACCATGTATGCGGTACTTCGCATAGACAGGTTATTCCAACCATGATAATAAAGAATGGAATAACAACCCTTACAAGTATTGAAATAAAATAGCTCTTTTCATGAATACGAAAGAATAATACCCCTTACCTCAAAAGAAGACTGGATACTGGAATAATGAGGTAGCAGACTTCTCTTCTTCTTTCTCTCTATAATTTCTCTCTATAATAATTGCTCTATAGCTTTAGTGAATTGGTGAGAAATTAAGGAAAAATGAGCTTCTATTTATAGGAAAATATAGTTCCGATAATTGAACGTTTTGGGGCTCTAAATATTACAGTATAATACCTTCCTCTTTTCCTTCATTTTTAATTTAATTCTGCAAGTATTATCAAACTTGCCCAACCTCCCCTAATAGTAAATTATGTGAATTAATAGTAAATCATGTGACTCAATAGTTCTAAACATGTGAAAAAATAATTACAATATAGTACCTTCATCTATACCTCCATTTTTATCTTAGTCATGCAAGTATTATCAATCTTGCACTAACTCGCCTAATAGTAAATGAATGTGAATCAATAGTACACACATGTGAATAAATAGTTATAATCATGTGAATCAATAGCAATTAATTTCTCATTTATTCGGTTAATTACCCGATTGGTCAATATAACCTGCAGACATTAATTATTATCGAAATAAATGTCGATTTACACTAACACTAATAATTCCAACACAATGGAACTATCAATTTCTTCTTTAATCAACACGAACTTATTCATCATTAATATTATAATTCACAATATTTAACAACCAGGTCGTTCCCAGGAAAGAAGGGGCTTTCCGATAAGGATTTCTCCTTATTGGCGCGCAATTAGGTGACCAAACCTCTCCTTGACAGAACTTCTAGACATTGTCAATATTGAAAACAATGATATGAATAACTTTGTCGTCTCAATTATTGATTTAATAATATAACATATTATGCAGATGATAATATGATAATAATTGAATCAATAATATGAGAGATATGATGCAGCAATTATCATAGTAATAATTGAGTATAACTGAGTGACTTCTTACGTAAGCGTCAACAATCAATATCGTGTGTTATTATGCAACCACATGTATTACTGTACTTTTACTACCGGGTAGTTCAACAGTTTTAACGATAACACTTTCGCCGTTATTTTTATAAAAATATAACTCTATCGTTTTCTAACTACGACAATACTCCTGTTATGGGGTCCGCTAATTATTGTGCCGTCATACGAATATTCCCCGACAAAAAGAATAGTTCCCGACCAAACGAATATTTTATAACAACTTGCATACTTTGCAAAATTTATAAATATTACACACAGCTATAACATTATATCAAATCCACACCATAATATTTAAAAAAATATTTTAAGAAATTTAAATCTTTATTCATAAAATTTGGGGTCTCACATATACTAATTTAGCACAGATTAAATAATAATTTAAGAGAAGTTAAATCCTTGAAATAGTATTTTAAAAAAAAACTTTATTGTTGACGTTGTTTTACAAGGTTTAACACTGTAAACCACAATTATCCAATGAATGTATTCATTTGAACTACGTTCCTATTAAGTCCTTACCCAATTAACATAAATAATTAGGTTCAATTTCACAATTAGCATACAATCACATCCTAATTTTGTTATCCTACAAAACATGTTCATGTATATGTAATCATTGTAAAACCAATTCCTTTCTTGCATACGTAATTTAGCATACAATCACATATATATACATATATATGCTAGTTATAACAATTTCCATTACAAATACGCATAATTTCATAATCAATTGTAAAAACATGGTTTACAGAAAATTTTGTAAAAACTTTATATTACAATCAAGAACACATAGAACATAAAACGTATATAGTGTTATGATTATGGAAAATACCTCTTGTTGCTTTGAAAATTCTTTCACTGAGAATCACTTGAACACTCAGAACTTGCTTTGAAATCCCAACCTTTTCTCTCTTAAACTCTCTCAAATTCTTTTCTCTGTAATCTTTGTTCTCTTTTCTCTTAAGCCAATATCAGACCTAAAACTCTTTTACGTGAAATAAAACAAAGGCAACACACACATTTTCCAAATCTCTAAAACCGACGTCTTACTAATGACTTTATTAAATCAGCGGTTACAAAAAATTATTATATAAAATTATATATTTAAAAACCAAAAGCCATAAGGCTCTGTTTGACAAAACTCTTTAAAAATTAAAGACTTAATATATTTAAGTCTTGTTTGACAAAACTAAATTAAACTCCTTTAATTTATTTTAATAAATCCTTTATAATATAGTTATTTATCATACTTTATTTAATTAAGTTTTCATACTTAATTTAAGTAATTCTAATAATAATTTATTGAATAATATAATAATTCATTTAATCATTATAAATTCTCTAACTTAATAATTAAATTAAATTAGAATATTTCTTCATAATAATAAATTTTCTTTCACACATTAATTATTTATTTCACAAATAAATAATCAAATTAAAAAAATATTTATTTAGCAATAAACACACAATTAAATATTTATACAATTCAATAAATACTTATAATTACAATTAAAATTATGGAGTGTTACATTCTTCTCTCCTTACAAAGATTTTGTCCCTAGAATCGAAAATACAGATTAAACAAATAACTTAGGGTACTATTAAACTTCACTTTCCCAATATATGAATATATATTTCTCTTCACACCAGATCACATTTTTCAAAATATACAGCATATACATATACATATACTTGTTAAATGAATAATACATGTATGTTATATGTTGAACATGTTATTATGTGCTATGTGTTGCATGAAAATTGTTAGATTTTGCTGGGCTGTCGAGCTCAACTTTGCAAATAACCACTTTTGCAGGTTCAAGATTCAAGGTAAAGTTATGTGTTACTTGAAAGACATGAATCAGATGTGATACTTGAAGATTTATACACTTTGGTTGTGTTATAATTATTTGAACCATGTTTAAGGTTGCTAATAATGTATTAATGTTGAATTATAATATCGTTTTGCGATGTAAACTGTTGTAGTATTAAAATGATTATGAGGCATTTAGATGTAAAGGTTGAAGGTTTTGGGAACGAATTTGTAATAGAAAATATTAATTATTCTGCAAATTTCAATGGTTGTATTATCGTTTAATGATATAAAATTAGAGGTTGAATGTATTATTAACGACCGAAGTCGATAATTAAATTGTATGAATTTTGGGGTCATTACACATATGCTATGACATTCCCATGTTGCATGAGAACACATCCTAACCCTTTGTCCGAAGCATCACTGTAGATGACAAATCCCTCCGAACCATATAGTATTGTCAGAACAGGTGCTGAAATGAGTCTCCTCTTGAGTTCTTGAAAACACTTGTCACATTCCTCGCTCCAACCGAATTTTGTATCTTTTCGAGTTAGCTGAGTTAATGGAGTTGCGATTCGAGAAAATCCTTCCACGAATCTCCCATAATAACTAGCTAAGCCCAGAAAGCTACGTACTTTGGTCACTGACTTAGGTTGCTCCCAGCTTTGAATTGCTTTAATTTTTGCCGGGTGAACAGATATTCCATGATTTGATATCACGTGCCCAAGGAATGCTACTTCCTCAAGCCAAAACTCGCATTTCTTTAACTTGGAATATAATTTGTTCTCACGAAGCTTTTGTAGTATCAGTCTCAAGTGTTTCTTATGATCTTCACGACTTTTGGAGTAAATAAGAATTTCATTAATAAAGACAACCACAAAATGATCTAAATATTCATTGAATACTCGGTTCATCATATCCATGAAGGCAGTAAGAGCATTAGTCAATCCAAAAGACATGACTAGGAATTCATAATGCTCGTACCGAGTTCTGAAAGCAGTCTTTGGAATGTCATCAGTTTTAATCTTTAACTGATGATATCCGGAACGAAGATCGATCTTTGAAAAGAATTTAGCTCCTTGCAACTGGTCAAATAGGTAATCAATGTGAGGCAACGGGTACCTATTTTTGATGGTAACATGATTCAACTCCCGATAAATAATACAAAGTCGCATACTCCTATCTTTCTTCTTTACGAATAGAACAGGAGTACCCCAAGGAGACTGTACTAGGATGAATGAAACCGATGTCTAACAATTCATGTAGTTGGGTCTTTAAATCTTGAAGTTCAATATGAGCCATTCGACATGGGGTTTTGGAAATGAGTTTTGTACCGGGCTCAAGGTCGATACAAAATTCAATTTCACGCTCTGAGGGTAGGCCAGGAAGTTCTTCAGGGAATACGTCAGGAAATTTATTAACAATGGAAATATCATTCAAATCTGACATATTTTTGTTTAAATCTATGACATGGGCTAAGAAAGCTTGACATCCATTTTTAATAAACAAATAGCTTTATGGCTTGATATTACAGTGATTGACTTTAGTGGTTTGGTCTCTTGAATTCTTATAATAGGTTGGTTAGGAATATGAAAGCTAACAACCTTACGAAAATAATTAATTTTTTCATGATGAGTAGTTAACCAATCAATCCCTATAATCACATCAAACACAAGTATTTTTAAGGAAATAAGATCAACAGGTAACGTGCGGTTACCGATTTGAATCAAACAAGACTTATAAGCAGTGAATGTAATAAAAGGTTTCTCCTAACAGAGTTTCAACTGATAAGTCAAAGTCTAATTTCTCTAGAGTCAAATTTAAACGTTGAGCGCAAGTAGGAGAAATAAAAAAATGGGTAGAACCGGTATCAAATAAGGTATAAGATTCGTAAGAGTTTATGATTAGCTTATCCGTGATCACCTCGTTCGGATTCCTCGCTTTTTGGGAGGTTATGACAAACACTCTCCCTTGAACTACCAGTTTTTTCTTGTCTGGGACGGCCTTTGGTGCCTCCATCCTAGCTGGACTTGACTTTGGTGCACGACAAAATCGGGCTAGGTGACCTTCTCTTCCATAATTTTAACATGCTTTGGACTGCTATGTACAGTTTGGACTGATGTGTCCCCCCCTCCGTATTTATAACATACAACCGACGGTCATTCTCCTTCCTTAACAACAGGTGTTGGTGGTGACTTCTTTCCATCATTATTGAATCTCCTATTCTTGAAATTTCCACTTCTATTATCTTGGCCATGATTACCACCAGAGTGGTTACCATTTTTGGCATGTTGATTCCCTCCACATTTATTGTCACTGCTTCTATGACTGCTACCACTGGTATTATCGACTTACCGGCGTCTCTTGGTTGGGTTGACTCATTACCACACTCTAATAACTGAGCCCTATTTACAACATCTGAATATAATTACAATTTATGAGAAATTAAGTATTGACGTATCTTGGGTTTCAAACCTCTTAGAAACATCCGCGTCATTCTCTCTTCATTGTCAACCAAGTGGGGCGTAAATCGGGACAACTCAGCAAACTTAGCTTCGTACTGTGACACGGTCATAATGTTTTGCTCCAACTTGATAAACTCCACCTCCTTCATGTGAAAGTACTTTTGGAAAAGTACTCCACCTCCTTTTGGGAAAGTACTTTTCATTGAACAGATCTTGGAACTTCTCCCAAGACATTTTGAGTGCGACAGGCTAAGTACGCTTTACTGATTCCCACCAGTAATATGCCTCTCCTCCCAACATGAAGGTGGCAAAGGGAACCTTTTGCTCCTCCGAGCGTCCCAAGACTTCGAATATCTTGGTGACCTGCTTTATCCACGTCTCCGCCTTAAGTGGTTCTTGTAAGACCCCAACTTTTATGAATAAAGATGAATTTTCAATAAATATCATTTTTGAATATTAAAGAGTGAATGTGATATAATGTTATAGTTGTGGGTAATATTTATAAATTTTGAAAAGTATGCAAGTTGTTATATTATATTCGATTGGTTGAGGAATATTCATTTTAACAGGGAATATTCGTATGACGGCACAATCATTGGTGGACCTCACAGTGGAATTATTGTCGGAGTTAGAAAACGACAGAAATCTCTTTTTATAAAAGTATCGGCGAAAGTTTTTACCGTTAACTGTTGAAATATCTGGTGATGAAAAGTACAATAATACGCGTGGTTGCATAGTAGCACACGATATTGATTATTGATGCTTACGTGATAAGTCACTCAGTTTTGTTCAATTATTGCTACAATAATTGTTGCAAAGTATCTCACGTTATTTGATTTAACTATTGTCGATATTTAACATATTATTAAATCAATAATTGAGATGGCAAGTTATTCATATTATTATAAGAATAATTAACAATGTCTAGAAAGTTCTGTCGATGAGTGGTTTGGTAACCTAATTGCGTGCCAATAGGGAGAAATCCTTATTGAAAAGCCCCCTCTTTCCTGGGAACGATCTGGCTGTCAATATTGCGTGTTATAATAATGATGAATAAACGTTGTTAAAAATATTGAGAGGATTTTTATGAAGTATTTGTTGTAAATTTACTTATTATTTGGACCCCCAGTTATTCATTTTTTTAAAACTGTCGGTAGAAGTTATCTCAATTTTGTTATATATATATATATATATATATATATATATATAATAAGGACATGTGATGGGGCCCACATGTAATGAAAAAATGGGATGGTCACGGGAAGTTTCGAAATTGTCACGGAATGAGTAATTATTATATATTTATTATATAATAAGTTCTATTTTTTTATGAAAAATAGAATATATTATATTTTATTATGCATAGCATGCATAGTGTTTGCATAGTAAAGTCAGAAAATTATTTCGGCCGAATTTTTCTGCGTACCACTGTGTATCCGTGATTTTCAAATTTAAATAGTACCCTTCCATTCTCTTATAAATATGATGCTCAGTTAGAATTGAAAATCACACCAGAATCAGAGAATTCTTCTTCTATAATATTGAGCATATTTTTTCCGAGTTTTTGAAAGCTTTGAGCATAGAAAACAGTAAAAGTTTTCTTCTAGAATACCTCCGCTATACCAGTTGGAATACTCTTCTTTTTAAGGTAAGAGATATTATTTTTGTTCAGTATTCATATAAAATAATATTTTCTTCCACACTCCGTAGTATGTAAGTAATATTATTTTATTTCAGATTTCAAATTCTATACTCATTTTGTTAAGTTTTGGCTTCTATACTCCATGAAATTAGTAGAATATCATTGATATTTGCGCTTCATCCAGTATCTTTTTATGAAAATATTTTTCTGAGCATTCTTGATAAGTTTTAATCTTTTTACGCTGGAGTACTATTCACTAAGTTACTATTCACCTGGGGTACTATTCATGACAAAAATTGATTTCTTTTCGGTACAAATGGTTTTTGATACAATTTTATTCTTGAATTTTACTCCAAAAAGCAGTATCATGTTGACAATTTGGACATTATTGAATTCTGGATAAATTAAATTATAAATCTTTAAAAATTTATCCTTTGCTTTCTTTTAATTGAATTCTTATATCATTGTCATCATCCTCAAGCTTATATTTTTATGAAAGTCATCTTTTGCTATAGTGCATAGATGGACTTGGTATAATTATGACCAGAGATTATTCGGTATAATCATGATAGTAATGTTATAAACGATGTGGTAAAAGTCCTCATTGGCCCATAGTGCATTGATGGACAGTTGTTGGCATGATCATGACCATCGGTGAAAACACGAATATCCTTGGCCCGTAGTGCAGGGGTGATTCGATGATGTGGATTATTTATTAAGCTGAGTCTCAGCGATAAAAGTGATGAAAAACCTTTTAAATCTTAGAAGATAGTAGATATCATGTTCTACTTGACTCTTCTAATGAATTATTTGTTCCGCTGCAGTTAAACTTGATGTTGTTATATTTTATCAGTTTAACACTGTTGAAGGCTAACTATAAATTATTCTGTATTATCTTAATCATAATATTTCTTACTAGACTAGTTGAGCTCACCCTTTTGCTTTCATTATTCTCTTCAGGAAATGAGAACATAGCCGGGACTAGTCAGGGAACAGAGTAACGCTCCAGATCTTTGAAATAGTAGTCCTCACTATTCTATGAAATAGTGTGATAATAAATATTTTGAGGACTCCATTTGAGTTTGAATATTGTCTAGAAGACAATATTCGTATTAAAAGTCTCAGTTTATGTTTTGTCGTATTTTACATGACAGTTGTATTATTAAGTTGTATTTGAATTCTGTACCATGTATTTGGCGACTCAGAATGGGTGATGTATTCCTATTTTGGGGGATCACAATTGGTATCAAAGATTAAGGATATGATCCCTGGATGAGATGTGAGACTAGATCTAGGAGGGGAGAGACGGGTAATTCTTTTGCTAGTATGACCTACCTAAGTTTAATTGTTATTTAAATGGTCGGTCAAAATATATGGATAATATGTGGTGTGTCAATTAACCCTTATTTTGTGGCAGTATTTGAAAATGACATCCGAGAATGTTGAGAATAGCAATGGAGCACAGGAAACTGTTGACTCACCACAGATCAATACCCAGGATAATGTGCAACAGGAGGACAATAATCCTCAGGTAAACAACAACACCGATCAAATGATGAACGATGGGATGTTCAGAGGCTTTATGAAATTCATGCAACATCAGGCGAGAGCGGCTCCTGTCCAAAATACAGGTGGAAACACGGGCAATTCTCGGACGGTCACCATTAATAAGTTCAAGAAGCTGTGACCACCGGAGTTTATTGGAGAGCCAAAACCACTTAAGGCGGACACGTGGATAAAGAAGATCACCAAGATATTTGATGTCTTGGGATGCTCCGAAGAGTAAATGGTTCCCTTTACCACCTTTATGTTGCGAGGAGAAGTAGATTACTGGTGGGAATCGATAAAGCGTACATGTGACACCCCCAAAATAGGTCCACACGACCCATTCTGAGTCGCCAGATATCACACTATAAAAATCAAATACAACTTCATTTATACAACTGTCAGTGTAAAATACGACAAAACAAAATCTGAGGGTTTTAATACAACATTGTCATCTAGACAATATCCACTCAAATTCAATCTTATTACATTTATTAACACACTATTTTATAGAATAGTGAGGATTACTAATGCTATCCTCTGGACCATCACTCTGTTTCCCGACTAGTCCCAGCTACATTCTCATTTCTTGAATAGAACAATAAAAGCAAAAGGGTAAGCTCAACTAGCCCAGTAAGAAATATTATGACTAAGATAATACAAAATAAATTATCCTTAGCCTTCAACAGTATAACAACTGATATAATATAATAGACAACAAGTTTAACTGTAGCTGAATAAGCAATCCATTAGAAGAGTCAAGTAGAACATAATATCTATTATCTCTTCTAGATTAAAAGTCCATCGCTGATATTTTATTCCTGCACTACTCATCAACAGTTCTTTGTTATACTCAAGACAAATAGAACTTTCATCACTTGTCTTCACCTGAACCACCAAAGATGTTAGTTAAATTCACAATTCATATTTATAATAATGTGAATTAACAGATCCTTCTTGCCATAAAGGCTTAATATAATGTTTACTCAATATCTTTACCCCAAAGGCTGAAGATATTCAAATGTAATAACAATGATCATACCAATCAGTTGTTTATCTTAGCACTACGGGCCAAAGATATTCAACTATAAAACTAATGGTCATGATCATACCAATCAATTGCCTGTCTGTGCACTACGGATAAAGACATTCAACTGTTAACTAATGGTCATGATCCTGTCAATCACATCATTGAATTATCCATGCACTACGGCTAAGGATATTCATTAGTATAACTAGTGGTAATGATCATGTCATACACTTGTCCATCTTCGCACTACGGGTCAAAGCTATTGTGACATCCCAGATTTTTAAATTTATAAAAGAGAATTTTATAAATAAAAGTATTATTTATGAGATATGTTGGGTGTGAGTATGTGTATGTCATATATTGTAGAATATGTGAATTGATGTAAAGAGAATGTTATATATTAATTTTAATATATATATATATATATATATATATATATATATATACGGAAAGCTTCAAGAGCATAATTCTTAAATAGCATAATGCCTTAAATAGCATAATTTTATCAAAACGACGTAGTTTTGGAGGGACGCGGTGGTATTTTTGTAAATACGCGGTGGCATGGTATTTACAAAAATGCCACCCCGTATTTACAAAACTACGTCGTTTTGATAAAATTATGCTATTTAAGGCATTATGCTATTTAAGAATTATGCTCTTGAAGCTTCCCGTATATATATATATATATATATATATATATATATATATATATATATATAATAATATTTAATTGAATTATTTATGGAGTTAAATAAATAAATTTTGTTTTGATTATAGAGTAAGGTAATTAAGTGTAGCAGATTAATTAAATGATTATTTAGTATTTAATTTAATTAATATAATAATTTTATGTTATAGTTCTAATTTAATTGAGATAATTAAATTAGATGAGTTATGTGATGATTGTTACAGGAAATTATAATTAACAAGTAAATATAATTATGTGACAATTTGATGAGATTGATTGATGTTAAGCTATTAATTAATTAAAATAATGAGCATTTGTCAAACACGGTCTTAGGCTTTTCAAGTTCAAGTTGGTGTAACCTATGTATTAACTAGTAATTAGTATATCTAATAATTACTAGGAGTTACATATATTATATATTACTATTATTCTATATTATATGTATATACTACAAGTTAGTAAGTTAGTTTTAGAAAACAAACAAAAGAAAGAAGAAGAGAGTTAGAGAGAGTTGTAGGAGAAGAAGAAGAGAAAGAAAAAGAAGAAGGGAAAGTTTTAAGAAGACAAAACAAGCCCCCATCATCATCATCTTCATATCTCTCTTAAATTCATACTAATAAGCCTATAATCTAACTTCCTTATTTTAATTATATTTTTATGTTCTTCATAATGTAGGATAATGGTTATATAGAACTTGTATTGAGAAATTGAGAGAGATAGAGAGAAATAGAGGAATTGAGATGAGCTAGAAGAAAAAGAAGAAAAAGCTAGAAGAAGGTAACTTCTAAACTCTTATTTAATCTTTGATTTTTGGGTAGATTTATGTTCTAGGGTAATAGATCATGCTTAATCTTGTTTGCTATTGGTTTAATCTTGGATTATCAAGAATCAAACAAGAGGATTCAAGAAAGAAAATGAAATGGATAGAAAATTTAAAGAACAAAATTCGTAGGTTTTGAGTAATTGTGGACATATCTTGTGAAATTCATATCTCTTTGGGTATAAAGAGTTAGAAAGTGAGCCTTTTATTAAATCGAAGATATGGAAGTAAGCTATATTCTGAAAGTGAAATCACATGAAAACTCTTTGTATATTTCTTGCAATGTCTGTGTTAGTAAGGCTGGTCCGAAGGGAAAATAATCTGTCCATAAAATCAAACCTTTTACGGTTTTTGACTTTGAAAATTTCATATAAATTCGTGTGTTTTGAATCTGAAGAAATCTTAAAACTGCAAAGATGTAGATATGGATGTTTACTAGCTAGACTCAAGAGATTGATCCATTTTATGGACTGGAACATGTCCGAGATAAATTGTTTAGTAAGGATGTCCAGAAAATGAAATTTTCTACATTAGTTGATGAATGGCAGAATCTGGTTTAGATGGATAAGGGTCTGACTTTAAGGCCTAGATGAAGTTGTAGTACACTGAGTAAGGGTTAATTCTATATAAGAAGGAACAAAAACGGACATGTAACGAAGGAGATACGTTAAAAACGAAAACACCATTTTGTAAAAGAAATTGTGAAGATGAGTTTTATAATTATGTTTGAATTAAGATTTTTGGGTGATGGTATATTTTGATGATTAAAAATATGTTTTGACATATGTAATGAATATAGATATGTGTTATCATATTCTATGCATAATTAACCATTCAAGATCAAGAGTTGAGATAAGTTAATGTGTGCACATAACGTGCTCGATAAAATGCCTAAAAGTAATAGTGTTTCTAAACTTTGGTATACAAAGTGTCTAACTAATGATAATACAAGAATAATAATGGAAAGAAATTGAAAAGGGTAATTTTTTAATTTATGAAGGACAATTAAACATGTAAACAATGTGTTGAATATGCATTTTTGAAACTAAATTGGTAAAATAAAATTGTTGATATACGCACATTAAACTACAAGTGAGATAGTCTAGCATGCGTGGTGATGAAAATAAAAATAAAACCAAGTTGCATATAAAACACAGTTAGATGTCTATAAAGATATTATAAAGGATAATAAGATAAAGTAAGGTCTTAGAATAAATTTGACCATGAGATTGAGTATTGATTTTATTTATTATCAATCTCGCATACAGTGTTGGTTATACAAGGACGCAAAGTATTAGCGTGTTGGTAAAATGCCGGTAAAGGAAAGTCCTTCAGTTCATTTTTGCTATGTGAACTTGATGATGAACTTCTTTAAAATTTTAGTGTATGATGTATTGTATATGTCAAAAGTATGAAATGTGAAAGTCAATCTATGACTATGATGATTGAGCTATAAATGATGATTGAGTAAGGAACTCAATCTTTATAGTTGTTATGTGAACTACAACATGTATGCTATGTTTGTTTTATGATTATTCTTATATAGTTGAGCATGTTATTATGTGCTACGTGATGCATGAAAAATGTTAGATTTTGCTGAGCTATCGAGCTAATTCTTGCAAATAACTATTTTTGCAGATTCAAGAATTGAAGGTAACGCTATGTGCTACTTGATTGTTATGGATCAAAAGTGATATTTGAAGATTTAATATCCTAGCTATGTTGTTATTCTTGTAAACCATGTCTAATGTTTCGGTAAATGTATTAATGTTGTATTGTTATATCATTTTGCGATGTAAACTCTTGTAGTCTTAAAATGATTCTGCAATATTTAGATGTAAAGGTTGAAGGTTTTGGGAACGAGGGTAGTTTGTAATAGAAAATTTTAATTATTCCGCAAATTTCAATGGTTGTATTATCATTTAATGATGTAAAATTAGAGGTTAAATGTATTATTAATGACCGAAGTCGAGAATTAAATTGTATGAATTTTGGGGTCGTAACAGTTGGTATCAAAGCTGTAGGTTATAAACCTTAGGTAAGAGTACCGTAGGCTATAACCTTAGAGAAGGAATATGAAGATAATGAAAGAATAAACTCAGATAGAGTTTGAACAATAAGAAGTAATTTAAAAATTTATAAAGAAGGGATTAAAACATGCGTAAGAGGATTCAAAAAAGAATCTCGTAGAGTTATAAGGAATATTAATATGGGGTTACCCAACTTCAATAATAAGGATGTAAGGTGATAATAAATAGAGAATGTCTATAAAAAAGAGAATGATAAAGAAGTTAAGAATAGAGAGTTATATCTAAGTGGTACAATTGTACTCTTTCGTAGTTGATGTATGGTATCTGGGCTAAACGATTCCTTCATAGAGCGGAGGTATATACGAACTAGTAACTCAGAACCTAGTTTATTGGTTGTTTGTGGGAAACCACTCAGCATACCATATTGAAACTGTTAGAGACTCGATGTGTACCAAATGTAGAAATGGATACGTATGATGAAAGTGTAGAACTTGAATGAAATTTTGAGCGATGTAAATGAAGTTAGAAATTCTTAAAGGAAGAAATTTTTTTTATAAACAAGAAGATTCAAAGAAGAATCTAAGAGATATAAAGATAAGAAATGGGAGTTTCCTAACTCCAAAAGCTAAGATAACGAATAATGTCGTAAATGATGAAAAAAAGAAAGAAAGAGGATCGTAAAACAATACGATCACGAGTTAAGAAAAGAATTTTAAGGGAGATGATTATAGAATAAGATCACGACGTGGTCTGTTTAAGTTATAAAAGAAAGATGGTCTATAAAGTTTGATTAATTATAGCTTAATGCTATGAAGATGGAGTACTATGAAATAGTACGAGATAACTCATGAGGAGTTATAGATGATGTGATACGAAGAATTCGTATCGAGAAAAGAGCAAGTTATAAGCAAGATAGAGTTAGGTGGGATTTCAATTGAGGACTCATGTGATGGCTGAGTTGTACAAACCTTTGTATGGGCGAGGATTTTGTGCTTGAACTTAGTTTATTAGATTGATAATCATTGGAATGTTTGTGTCACGCTATTTGCTATATGCCTGTTGAGAAGGTGATTCTTTTCTCATATGTATAACAAATAGGTAGAGTATAGTTAGAGAATATTATAAAGTTAAGTGCAAGTTCTTAAAACTCATACTTATGGTAGGTTTGTGACTCATAATTATATGGTATATTTTTGAACCCCTCAGCGAATGGACGCCTATGGTTTGACTAGGATAAGTTCTTAAACTCATATAATTGTGGCAAGTTCCTGAACTCATAACGTATGGTAAGTTTGACGAACTGGATATAGATAAGTGTAAATGGAGTATTGAGGATGATAGGAATAGATAGACCTATTAAGCAATGGATCATTATAGAAAATGGAGTTGATGGTGGAAGCATAGGTACTCCAAATCTACTAGTTATGCTAGACTTTCAAAATTTATTGACTTCGTGCTGATGTTTACACATCTATTTTCTTGAAAAACATTGGATCAAATGATGGAACTAATGAGTTTTAACAACAATATTGTTATGCGTATATCTATGCTAATTCCTTCGGCTAGACAAAAATGATTTGCAATATATCAAAATGAATTTTATATCATTAATGCATCATGTAACCTGGTGCAAAGATGATAAAAATGATGGAGTCATTGATGCAGTATTACCTAGTGTTGGATGTGATCTAAGGATCGTCAGCCCACTATGGTATGATGTAGTATGATAAAATCACCGAATGACGGAATCTTCAACATACTGTAAATACACTGCGGTATCATGACGTCATAAAAAGATTTTGAGATTTCTTTAAGATATGAGAATACATATGTATGTATGTATATGTATATTTTGGTTGATGTCCGAATTGTTGTAGAGGTCTATGTTATTTGATTCAGCTAGACAAATATTGAAAGATGTTCATGAAATTCAAGAGTTTCTTGAGAAGTTATGCCAAACTAAATTGTTTTGGTGCGGATTCAGATGTTGAAAAGTTGAGATGAACAACCCTATTATTAGGGTGTTGCGCTTAGTTTTTTACTTTGCGCTGAAATATTTTGTATACAATACATGTACAATAGGTTAATCACCTAGAGTACTTGCGGAGGGTGTTTTCAGTCTTTGTGATTGATAAATATTCTGCCAAAGAGGGTTTAAAGTGTGAAAAATCGGGGGTGAAGCACTATTAAACCTAGAGAATAGAGTTCATGGTCTTGTGACCCTCAACATGATTTGAAATCTTTTAAATTCTTGAGTTATTCACACTATTTCCCAATTATTGAACAATTATGGAGGATTCTTGTTATTCTGCAAGATGGAAGTGAAAAAGGAAAGTATTCCTTCGAAAGAAGTAAGTCGTAAAATACGACACTGAATGATGAATGTGTTGAATAAGTGAGAAAAGAAATTTTGAAGTGAGAAGGATGTGAGTTATCAAAGAATAATGTGAAACTTTTAATAGAAAAGTTTAATAATTATAGAATGATGTTTGTGGAAAGAAAGTGGTTATAGAAACCAATGAATGAATGAAGTAGAGACGTAAAAATCTACTTTGATAGATTGAATGAATGAAGAGTAATATATAAAAATTTTGAGGATGAAATTCTTAGAAGAATGGATGAATGTAATGTCCCGAGAGTTTGATCATATAATATATGATAATGATCCTTAGAGAAAGATAATGAACAGGTCAAAAAATATGTAATACTCAAATATAATTGAGTCTAAGTAAATGTTATGAAATAAAACTTATAAGAATTTAATATCAAGAATGGTGAGAGTAGAAAATATAAAACCTATATTAAGGTAATGTGTTGAAGTTATTCAATGAATAGATTTGAGGAAAACCTGAGTAAGGTAAAGTTTCGGTGATTCCGAGGACGGAATCCTTATAAGGAGGGAAGGATGTGACATCCTAGATTTTTAGAATTTATAAATGAGAATTTTATAAATAAAAGTATTATTTATGAGATATGTTGGGTGTGAGTATGTGTATGTCATATATTGTAGAATATGTGAATTGATGTGAAGAGAATGTTATATATTAATTTTAATATATATAAATATTTAATTGAATTATTTATTAAGTTAAATAAATAAATTTTGTTTTGATTATAGAGTTAGGTAATTAAGTGTAGCAGATTAATTAAATGAATATTTAGTATTTAATTTAATTAATATAATAATTTTATGTTATTAGTTATAATTTAATTGAGATAATTAAATTAGATGAGTTATGTGATGATTGTTATACGAAATTATAATTAACAAGTAAATATAATTATGTGACAATTTGATGAGATTGATTGATGTTAAGCTATTAATTAATTAAAATAATGAGCATTTGCCAAACATGGTCTTAGGCTTTTCAAGTTCAAGTTGGTGTAACCTATGTATTAACTAGTAATTAGTATATCTAATAATTACTAGGAGTTACACATATATTATATATTACTATTATTGTATATTATATGTATATACTACAAGTTAGTAAGTTAGTTTTAGAAAACAAACAAAAGAAAGAAGAAGAGAGTTAGAGAGAGTTGTAGGAGAATAAGAAGTGGAAGAAAAAGAAGAAGAAGGGAAAGCTTTGAGAAGACAAAACAAGCCCCATCATCATCATCTTCATATCTCTCTTAAATTCATACTAATAAGGCTATAATCTAAATTCCTTATTTTAATTATATTTTTACGTTCTTCATAATGTAGGATAATGGTTATATAGAAGTTGTATTGAGAAATTGAAAGAGATAGAGAGAAATAGAGGAATTGAGATTAGCTAGAAGAAGAAGAAGAAGAAAAAGCTAGCAGAAGGTAACTTCTAAACTCTTATTTAATCTTTAATTTTTGGGTAGATTTATGTTCTAGGGTAATAGATCATGCTTAATCTTGTTTGTATTGGTTTAATCTTGGATTATCAAGAATCAAACAAGAGGATTCAAGAAAGAAAATGAAATGGAAAGAAAATTTAAAGAACAAAATTCGTAGGTTTTGAGTAATTGAGGACATATCTTGTGAAATTCATATCTCTTTGGGTATAAAGAGTTAGAAAGTGAGCCTTATATCAAATCGAAGATATGGAAGTAAGCTATATTCTGAAAGTAGAATCACATGAAAACTCTTTGTAGATTTCTTGCAATGTCTGTGTTAGTAAGGCTGGTCCGAAGGGAAAATAATCTGTCAAGAAAATCAAAACTGTTACGATTTCTGACTTTGAAAAATTCATATAAATTCGTGTGTTTTGAATCTGAAGAAACTTAAAACTGATAAGATGTAGATATAGAAGTTTACTAGCAAGACTCAAGAGATAGAGCCATTTTATGGACCAGATCATGTCCGAAATAAATTGTTTAGTAAGGATGTCCAGAAAATGAAATTTTCTACACTAGTTGATGAATGGAAGAATCTGGTTTAGATGGATAAGAGTCTGACTTTAAGGCCTAGATGAAGTTGTAGTACACTAAGTAAGGGTTAATTCTATATAAGAAGTAACAAAAACAGAGTGTAACGAAGGAGATACGTTAAAAACGAAAGCAACATTTTGTTAAAGAAATTGTGAAGATGAGTTTTATAATTATGTTTGAATTAAGATTTTTGGGTGATGGTATATTTTGATGATTAAAAATATGTTTTGACATATGTAATGAATATAGATATGTGTTATCATATTCTATGCATAATTAACCATTTACGATCAAGAGTTGAGATAAGTTAATGTGTGCACATAACGTGCTCGATAAAATGCCTAAAAGTAATAGTGTTTCTAAACTTTGGTATACCAAGTGTCTAACTAATGGCTAATATTGGATATCTAAGTATAAAAAGATGATAATACAAGAATAATAATGGAAAGATATCGAAAAGGGTAATTTTTGATTTATGAAGGAAAATTAAACATGTAAACAATGTGTTGAATATGCATTTTTGATAGTCTAGCATGCGTGGTGGTGAAAATGAAAATAAAACCAAGTTGCATATAAAACACAGTTAAATGTCTATAAAGATATTATAAAGGATAATAAGATAAATTAAGGTCTTAGAATAAATTTGACCATGAGATTGAGTATTGGTTTTATTTATTATCAATCTCGTATACAGTGTAGGTTATGCAAGGACGCGAAGTATTAGCGTGTTGGTAAAATGCCGGTAAAGGCAAGTCTTTCAGTTCCTTTTTGCTATTTGAACTTGATGACGAACTTCTTTAAAATTTTTGTGTATGATGTATTGATGATTGAGCTATGAATGATGATTAAGGAACTCAATCTTTATAGTTGTTATGTGAACTACAACATGTATGCTATGTTTGTTTTATGATTATTCTTATATGTTGAGCATGTTATTATGTGCTACGTGATGCATGAAAACTGTTAGATTTTGCTGAGCTATCGAGCTAATTCTTGCAAATAACCATTTTTGCAGATTCAAGAATTGAAGGTAACGCTATGTGCTACATGATTGTTATGGATCAAAAGTTATATATGAAGATTTAATATCCTATCTAAGTTGTTATTCTTGTAAACAATGTCTAATGTTTCGGTAAATGTATTAATGTTGTATTGTTTTATCATTTTGCGATGTAAACTCTTGTAGTATTAAAATGATTCTGAGATATTTAGATGTAAAGGTTGAAGGTTTTGGGAACGAGGGTAGTTTATAATAGAAAATTTTAATTATTCTGCAAATTTCAATGGTTGTATTATCGTTTAATGATGTAAAATTAGAGGTTGAATGTATTATTAACAACCGAAGTTGAGAATTAAATTGTATAAATTTTGGGGTCATTACAGCTATCATACAACATATCATCTTTGCCCTACAGGCCAAAAATATTCAACAACATATCATCTTTGCACTACAGGCCAAAGACATACAACTGTAAAACCAATAACCAATAATATAATAAAGAATGAAATAATAAGAGAATTTCACCATGTATGTAGTACTTCGCATAGACAGGTTATTCCAACATAATAATAAAGAATGGAATAATAGAAGAATTTTACAATGTATTTCGCATAAACTGGTTATTCCAACATGATAATAAAGAATGGAATAATAGAAGAATTTCGCAATGTATGCAATACTTCGCATAAACATGTTATTCCAATATAATAATAAAGAATGGAATAATAGAAGAATTTCACCATGTATGCGGTACTTTGCATAAACAGGTTATTCCAACATAATAATAAAGAATGGAATAATAGAAGAATTTCACCATGTATGCGGTACTTCGCATAAACAGGTTATTCCAACATAATAATAAAGAATGGAATAATAGAAGAATTTCACCATGTATACGGTACTTCGCATAAACAGGTTATTTCAACATAATAATAAAGAATGGAGTAATAGAAGAATTTCACCATGTATGCAATACTTCGCATAAACATGTTATTCCAATATAATAATAAAGAATGGAATAATAAAAGAATTTGACAATGTATGCGGTACTTCGCATAAACAGGTTATTCCAACATAATAATAAAGAATGGAATAATAGAAGAATTTAACCAAGTATGCGATACTTCACATAAACAGGTTATTCTAACATAATAATAAAGAATGGAATAATAGAAGAATTTCACCATGTATGCGGTACTTCACACAAACAGGTTATTCTAACATAATAATAAAGAATGGAATAATAGAAGATTTTCACCAAGTATGCGGTACTTCGCATAAACAGGTTATTCCAACATAATAATAAAGAATGGAATAACAGAAGTTCTCTTCATGAATACAAAAGAAATAATACCCCTTACGGGTACAACAAATAATATCCCGTACTATAATAATAATATCCCTTACTATAATAATAATATCCCTTGCCTTAAAAATAAGAGTATTCCGATTGGTAGGGCGAGAATATACTTGAAGAAACTTGTACTACGCTCAAAGCTTTCTTAAACTCTAAAGAAATACGCTCAAGATTATAGAAGAAGAATTCTCTCTCTAGAGTTTCAGTGAATTCGTAAGAAATAATGAAGGAATGAGCTTCTATTTATAGGAGAATGGATTGAATAGTAACTAATTCATGAACGGTCCAGATTGATTTACTTTTAAACGAACGGTCCATATTAATTTACTATATAGAACACTATGCAGGCACTATGCAACACTATGCATAATAAATATAATATATTCTAGTTATTGTCTAATAAAATAAATAACTTTATAAACGTATTATGTTTTATATAAAAGATTTTACTATGCAAAACACTATGCATGCACTATACAACACTATGCATAATAAAATATAATATATTATATTTATAATCTAATAAAACAGATAACTTTATAAAAGTATTATGTTTTATATAAAAAAAATTTACAATGCAAAACACTATGCATAATAGAATATAATATATTCTATTTATAGTCTAATAAAGAAAATAACTTTATAAAAGTATTCTATTTTATATAAAAAGATTTTACTATTAAAACTTAAATCAACGATCCATACTGATTTAATATTAAAACTTTAAACCAGCGATCCATATTTATTTACTATTAAAACTTTAAACCAGCGATCCATATTGAATTACTATTATAATTTCAACCAACGGTCTGAAAAATTAGCACATCTCTTCATGAAATATTATTGTACCCAAAAATGATTTGGACCGAAAAAATATATTTTTCGAGTGAATACTACCCCGTAAATAGTAATCCGACACGAAAAATACCTTAAATACCCGAGTGAATAATATTTAGGTGAATAGTAATTTGGGTGAATAGTAACTCATGAATAGTACTCCGACACAAAAAGTGCCCCAAATACCCGAGTGAATAATATTCGGGTGAATAGTAATTTGGGTGAATAGTAACCCGTGTATTTTATGACAACTTGTCTACTTTGAAAAAATTTCACATATCACTCTTAACTTTAACCTTTTATCAATTTAACTATTTACCAAAATAGAAAAAAATTGAATACTTTTATTTCATAAAATTCGGGGTCTCTCAGTACTCAACATGCCACACTGAAGATGTCTTGGGAGAAGTTCCAAGAACTATTCAACGACAAGTGCTTTCCCGAAAGTATTTGTCACATGAACGAAGCTAAGTTTGCAGAGTTATCCCAGTTTGCGTCCCACTTGGTTGATAATGATGAGATAATGATGCGGATGTTTTTCTAATAGGTTTGAAACCCGAGATACATCAATATCTAATTTCTCACAAACTATGTTTGTATTTAGATGTTGTAAATATGGCTCAATTATTAGAGCGCGATAACGAGTCAACCCAACCAATAGAAAGTAGCCGACAAAATGATAATACCAGTGGTAGCAGTTATCGAAGTGGTGACAACAAACGTGGAGGGAATCAACATGCCAGAAATGGTAACCGCTTCGGTGGTAATCATGGCCAAGACAGTAAAAGTGGACATTTCAAGAAAAGGAGATTTAACAATGATGGAAAGACGTCAGTACCAACACCCGTTGTTAAGGAAGCAGAACGACCACCTATCATATGCTTCAAATGCGGAGGGGAGTGATACATCAGTCCAAACTGTGCGCATCAGTCCAAAACATGTTACAATTATGGAAGAGAAGGTCACCTAGCTAGATTTTATCGTACAGTGAAGCCAAGTCCAGTTAGAACGGTGACACCAAATGTCGTCCCAAACAAGTCAAAACCAGTAGTTCAAGGGAGAGCATTTGTTGTGACCTCCAAAAAAGCAAGGAACCCGAACGAGGTCATCATTGGTAAGCTTATCATAAACTCTAGAGTATATACCTTATTTGATACATGTTCTACCCATTCTTTTATTTCTCCTATTTGCGCTCAACGTTTAAATTTGACTCCGGAGAAATTAGACTTTGACTTATCTGTTGAAACTCCATTGGGAGAAACCTTCATTACATCCACTGTTTATAAGTCTTGTTTGGTTCAAATCGGTACCCTCACATTACCAGTCGATCTTATTTCCTTAAAAATATGTGCATTTGACGTAATTATAGGGATTGATTGGTTAACTACTCGTCATGCAAAAATTGATTATTTTCGTAAGGTTGTTAGCTTTCATATTCCTAACCAACCTATTATGCGAATTCAAGCAACCAAACCATTAAAATCAATCACTGTCATCTCAAGCTATAAAGCTATTCATTTATTGAAAAATGGATGTCAAGCTTTCTTATCTTATGTCACGGATTTAAACAAAAATACGTCAGTTTTGAATGATATTTCTATTGTTAATAAATTTCCTGACGTATTCCCTGAAGAACTTCCTGGACTGCCCCCAAAACGTGAAATTGAATTTTGTATCGACCTTGAACCCGGTACAAAACCCATTTCCAAAGCCCTATATTGAATGGCTCTTATTGAACTTTAGGAGTTAAAAACCCAACTGCAGGAATTTTTAGACATCGATTTCATTCGTCCTAGTACGTCCCCTTGGGGTGCTCCTGTTTTATTCGTGAAGAAGAAAGATGGGAGTATGCGACTTTGTATTGATTATCGGGAGTTAAACGATGTCACTATCAAAAATAGATACTCGTTGCCTCGCATTGATGACTTGTTTGACCAGTTGCAAGGTGCCAAATTCTTTTCAAAGATTGATCTTCGTTTCGGATATCACCAATTAAAGATTAAAATCTATGACATTCCAAAGACGGCTTTCAGAACTCGGTACGAGCATTACGAATTCTTAGTCATGTCTTTTAGATTGACAAATGCTCAATCTACCTTCATGGATATGATGAACCTAGTATTCAAGGAATATTTGGATCACTTTGTGGTCATCTTTGTTAATGACATTCTCATTTACTCCAAAAGCCGTGAAGATCATGAGCAACACTTTAGGCTGATACTCCATAAACTTCGTGAAAATAAACTTTATGCCAAGTTGAAGAAATGCGAGTTCTGGCTTGAGGAAGTAGCATTCGTTGGGCACTTAGTAAGTTAGGGAATATCTGTTGACCCAACGAAGATTGAAGCAATACAAAGCTAGGAGCAACCTAAATCAGTGACCAAAGTATGTAGCTTTCTCGGCTTAGCTAGTTATTATCAGAGATTCATAGAAGGGTTTTCTCGAATCGCTACTCCATTAACTCAGCTAACTCGGAAAAATACAAAATTCGGTTGGAGCAAGGAATGTGAGAATAGTTTTTAAGAACTCAGGAGGAGACTCATTTCAGCACCTGTTCTGACAATACCATCTTGTTCGGAGGGATTTTTCATCTACAGTGATACTTCAGGCAAAGAGTTAAGTTCTGTTGTGACGCCCCCGAATCCAGGTACTTGAAACCCGAACTCGGTGCTTCACGATACCATTTCTATGAGCGGAATAATACTAATAATAATAACAATAATATAAATTTTCAAACTTAATTTACATATTATCAGAGTTTAGTTCCCAAGTACAAAACCTTTAAACATTTGTTTCATGATAATAATAATAATATTTATTATCCTTATCATAAAGTCAGACTATTACATAGAATAGCTTAAACATTTAGTCAGCAACTTTCCCTTTCCCCTTGTTCTTGGCAGATCCTTCGGGTTGTTCACACTTAGCTGAAAACATTTAAAATTAAGCAAGAATGAGCATTCGAGTGCCCAGCAAGTAATAGCAACAATAATAATAAACTGAAAGGATTAAATGTTTTCTTTAAAAAAAATACTTCTACAACGGATCAACAGTTGTGAAGTAAGCTGAACAAATAATCAACAACATGTCATTTCGATTTCAAATTTTTGAAACTACATATTGTCTATAAATAAGAATTAGTTGACAGACTATGAACATTGTTTTCTATTTTTGAAAAGGTTAAACAGAAATTTATCTGTAAATCGACATTGCTTACAGGCACGGAGGGTGATCAGCCCCGTTGTACCCTGTATTGATCAATACTACATTGCTAGAAAGATATTGTCTTTCATCCTTTGTTCGCCTTAGAGCATAAAAATTTCCCATATTTGGGATGTTCATAACAGTCTTGAATCCAAACCAAAACAATTCGGTTGGATAACAGTAAAGTTTTATCTTGTTCAACAACAACTTTAAATTTATGTCTAGCCAGATCAAATAGCTTAGACGACTTTTAATTCAACATATACATACTAGACACCGATAAGTATGTATCAACATGTGATAAAAATATAATGATTATCCAAGTGGTGACACTTGTATAATCATGTTATAGAAATTAACGAACATAATAAATAACTTGATCAATAATAACAGAATAAAGGAACTTGTACCACAATTATTGTTTAATAGCTTACTTTTACAGATTCATTGCATAAGTATATACAAAGGTTGAAATATTTGAACAATTGAAATGAACATTTCAGATATTATCTTACGCATGTCCGTTGCATAAAATAAATGCAAATGGTTAGATACTTGCATTGTCTGCTGCTTACACAACTTAGATATATCTTTTCTATCAAGTCCTATCATTAAATAGATCATTGTCTGATTAGAATCATATATTATATCATATAATACTACTTATTGCAGTCAGCACATTCCTAATCACATTGTCACATAACTTTAACACCATTGAATCACAAATAAACAGTTATACATTCAATCTAGCTAAGTCCAGAGCAATTTCTGAAACATATCGGTCTACCGACAACTTTATCAGGTAATATCGAGTCTAAGACTCTATACAGTAATTATATATCTATTTAGATATCGTAAACACCCGTCACACTATTTTTCATGGTCTTATAATAATTTTTAAACAATTATTACCATTTATTGTATTTTTTGAAATATCAGAATCATTATTAAATGATTTAAATAATAAACAATTCTATTATCATTAATATTTAATTAATAATAAACTATTAATGAAACCATTGCCAAATATTAAAGTCATTAATAATAACTTAAAATATTTTTAAAACATTTATATTACCCTTAAATGATTTTTAAAACATTTAAAAATAATTATAAAATAATTACCATCAATATTAAATTATTAATGAACTATTTATCTAAACATTTAAAGTTATTAATTATAACTTAAAATATTTTTAATTCATTTTTATCCCTTTTTAAATGATTTTTAAATTAATAAAATCATTTTTAAACTATTTATTTAATTCATTTACTAAATAACTTAATTATCATTAATATTAATTTATTAATGAAAATTATCACAAAATATTAAAAGTCATTGTAAATAACTTAAAATATTTTCATATATCAGTCTTGGTTTGACCAACTACTGATTTCGATCCGTTTATGAAATAAGTGATATTAAGGCATGATTATGTAGTCTAACAAACATACTGCAATCTGAATGCAAGAACCATAACGATACATCAAACCACTGTCAAATCCAAGCCTTTGAAGAACTTGTCAGAGCTTTCTGGGTTACCCAGAAATGGCCCGGTCATGCCTGGTCAACGGGTTTTGACCGTTTATAAAATTAAATCCATACATCATTGAACCTTGATTCTTATACCAGAGTAAAAATCTCATACTATACTAAAAAAAGTAAACACTTAAACAACAAAAATACCAAATATACTAAGATCTACACGGTCTGACATTCATTGTCAGACCATAACATGAACTTTTTCTAGAAAATTAAAAATCAACGATTTGAATATTTAGATGTTATGGACTTGTAATATACCAACCCAGATCATCATGGTAGACTACAAACAACATATTCTAACAACAAAAACTAACATCTAACACAAATTTTTTGGACAGAAATTCAAGGTAGGTTTTATACCTTTCTTTGATTTAATTTCTGATTTTGGCTTCTGATGTTGTTAGGAATTTCGTGGGGCTGGATTCTGAGACTGATTTGCTAATAATTTCGAAGGTTAGAGAGAGAGAGAGAGAGAGAGAGAGAGAGCTTAGGTTGAGAGTTTGGAGAAAAATGATCTAAATGATGACTTTTTCTCTCTCTTGATCTATATATACTAATGTATGATGCATGGATGTCTGATGTATTAGTTGATTTGCTGTCATTTTGTGTCTCAATTGTCAAATAAGTTGGTCACCCACCCATCCTATTGTCAAAACCTAGTTTGTAGCTTCAATTATACAAGAGGGGCATTTTTGTCATTTGGTAAATTATTTTAATGGCAACATTATAATCTTGCAAACCCTTAGGGTTTAACCCTAAGGTTTAGCACAAAACAAATCTATGACTTAGCAATTAGGGTTTGCACAAAAATAAAAATTAAATAACTTTTAGTTTCTAAAATTCACAAATTAGGATTTCTAAATTAGTTTAGATTTCTTAATCACATATACTTAAAAATTAGGTTTAAGGATTTACTAATTATAATTAAGATCAATAATTAGCAATTAAGGCATTAATTTGGTAATTAGGGTTAATAATTTAGCAATTAGGATTAATAATTTAATAATTAGGGTAAACAACTTGTAATTAGGATTTCTAATTACATTAATCATGATCATTAGAGTTTAAATAACATAATTAACCTTGCCACCTATGCAATTAAGGTTTACAATTATCAATTAGGGTTCCTAAATATCAGTTAGGGTTTTAATTTCGCAATTAGGGTTTTAATTCATTATGGTCTTAAATCACTAATTAGGTTTATTTAATAAGTGATATAAAACATATTATACCTGTCATTAATCACTGTAACACAATTCTTGACAGATCAAACCTTCGGTTTAAATTTTTGAATTAGGGTTTAATAGAAATTCAGATATAATTAGGGTTTTAATTTTCAAATTAGGGTTTCCTAATTAGCATACCATGAAATTACACACAACATATATCATATAATATAAATATTTAATAATCTTAAATTTCCCATTTAAATTGATAAATAGGATTTAATCAATTAATGCTAGGGTTTGGTTAATATACCATAATTGACCAACCATCAACAGTACAATTTTTACAGTACATATTCATAGCACTGAAAAATCAAAATATTATAATATTATAATATTATTATCATTCCTTGATCAAAACCAAAAATTAGGGTTTGGATTCTATATCTGATTTTATCTGCCATAATTAATCTTATAATTAAGTTAAAATAATTAACTTAATAACCTGAATAAAATTTATATAATAAAATAATTATTATAATTATTCAAAAAAAATCACATCATATATTATTTAAATAATATGCACATATAATTTCATGGAAAAATAATTAATAAACCATTTCTAATATAACCTTAATTATTGTAAAAATATAATTTATAATAATCAACATTTTTAAAATAATTTTTATTTGCAACTATTAATGTAATAAATAAATTTTATTTATCACACATATAATTATAATTACACATTACCTTGGCACATATCATTCATATTTATTTTAAATAAAAAAAAAAAATTATACGCAAAATTTATGATTTATTTATATAGAAAATATCGGGTTGTCACACATAAAGAATAAGGTTGAGATGAAATTGGTTTGAGCTTAGACCGTGCCTTGTACATTCTAAACCCATTTTAATTTTTATACAAAATTTCAAAACTATGAGACATATATTATGTGTATGAGCTATTAAAATATGAGTTTTTTTAATAATAAAGAAGGTTAACATTCATTCTAATCATATGAAGTCCAATCTCAACATGTTGTTAGACTAATTAGGTATGAATGATATTAATATCTAATCAACCAAATGGAAATTGTAAGTTTGTCTTTGCTTTTAAAGGAGGTTTGGAACCTAAGTTGCCTTAATTTAAAAAAATTTACACTAAAATCATATAAATGAGGTTTGTTACTTTTCTTGGACATGTTCTTTGGGAAAAGTTAATCAAGTGTCTTACAAGAGAATAAAACTAATAACTTCTTCCAACCTTTTAGCATTATTGAATATAATTATATATTATATATAAATATTTGGTCAAAATATAGACAATTTATAACTTCAATTATTGGGTATGATGTTGGATGACTTTACTAGGCTTAGTTTAAAAGAAGTAATATAATTTTTTTACAATTTCAGAAATATGTGCATATTTTCATATAGTTTAGGAAGCTTAGAAACCCGTTTAAGATTCACTTAGTAGGAGTGAATCTCAAATAGTCCCCATTTTGAGACTGTTCTTGTATGTTTCGATCTCACTTAGGTCGGTGTTAACGACTTGAGCTACGTCTTTATATTTTTTGAATTTTTGGTCAGTATATATCTCTTGATGTTTTTCGGGTGCATATTTAGACTACGATGTGTTAGTCTATTTCGTGTACTTGAAGACCATGAGGAGATGCTGCCGAAATTTCTGAAAAATATAAAGATGTGTTCAAGTTGTTGGCATCAGTGAGGTGACACATCCGGGAATGTGATAAAAGCCTGACCCGTTAGAGTGGGAGATGAAGTTAGGAAACGCATAAGCTTGCATATACATTAACTTGGAGACTTGATTGTGTTTGTCTAACTTTCTATATATATAACAGACAGTTGTCCGAGATGTCTGTTGATCGAAGTTGGATGGAACGTAGGATAGTCACTAATAGGAGTGGGCTTATCTCTGAGTATCGTAGTGGGGTTGAACAGTTTCTCAACTTCACGTTTGAGCAAGTTAGCGGCGACGAGATCAGATGTCCTTGTAAGAGGTGTGTGAATGAAGTGTGGAATGAAAGGAGTGATGTTGTGACCCTCCCCAAAATAGGTATACAACACCCATTCTGAGTCGTCAAAATACATAATACAGAAAAACTATAACTTTATTAATATAACATAAAAACTGTGAGTTTAAATACAAATATTGTGATCTAGACAATATCCACACTCAAATAAGTCCTCATTACAATTATTGATACATTATTTAACAAAAATGGTGAGGACTACTAAGACACTTTCTAGAACCATCATTCCACTCCCCAACTAGAACTCGCTACATTCTCGCCTCCTGAGAAGAAAAATGGAACAAAAAGGAAAAGAGTGAGCTCAACTAGCCCAGTAAAGAATATTATGACTAAGATAATATAGAACAAATTATCGTTAGTCTTCAACAGGGAAACAACTGATAAAATACAATAGGCAACAAGTTTCAGATCAATATTCACAGCAGAAATAATAATTCATAGAAGAGTTACGTAGAGAATGAAATCTGCTATTATCTATGAATTTAAAATTCCATCATCAATATTTTATCTCTGTAACATCAATCAATATACATCATAAATCAAATATTCATCTTTGTACTACAGGCTAAAGATATTAACCAGTTAGTCATGTTCATCTAAACACTTGTTCATCTTTGCACTACGGGCCAAAAATATTCATCAGAAATCATTCATCTTTGCACTATTTTGATAATTTAGGGTACTAACTTAAAAAAAATTATGGCTTAAACTATTATTTAGGGTTCTCAAAATTAGGGTTTCTAAAAATTATTATTTCTAAATATTTAATTAGGGTTTACCTAATTAGTCACTTAATACACAACATAAAACATATAACACAATTATATAACAATCTTGTACTCTAATTTGGATCTCAAATTAGGGTTTAACATTATTACTAGGGTTTTGGTCATAATACACTGTAATTGACCAACCATTATCAATACGGACATACAGTACATATTTATAGCACTGAAAAATAAAAATATAATTAATATTATATTATTATTCTCATACATTGACAATAATCCAAAATTAGGGTTTGGATTCCATATCTTATTTATTCTTCATATTTAACCTTAGTAATTAAGGTAAAATAATTAACTTAATAATCTATACTAAAATTCATATAATAAAATAATTATTATAATTATTCTAAAAATCATTTCATATATTATTTAAATAATATATGATTATATTTTCATTGAAAATAATTAATAAAATCATTTCTGCTATAAATTTATTATTATAAGAATATACTTTATAGAAATCAATAATTCTAAAATAAAATTATTTGTAAACATTTATGTAATAAATATATTTTTATTTACCACACACACACACATATATATATATATATATATACATTATCTTGTACAAATCCTCATCCTTAAATAAATTAAAAAATTATACGCAATATTTCTTATTTATTTATATAGAAAAAATCGGGTTGTTACATTAAAGTTGCTGGCACATATTTCCAGTAGAATACAGACAGGGATGGCAGTAGCGTCGAGCAAGAGCCGAATGATGGGGCTAAGGGTTTTTATGAGTTATTGTATGAAGCAGCGACGCCACTATATGACGGGCACAAAAAGCACACCGTCTTATCTTCCATAACTAAGTTTTTACACTTCAAGAACGAGCATGACTGTAGCGAGAGAGGTTTTAATGAACTGTTAAGCATTGTGAAAGAGTGCTTACCTGCAGGTAATAAGTTACTGGAGTCGTACTGTGATGTGAAGAAAATGGTCAAAAGGATCAATCTAGGGTATAATGAGATTGATGCTTGTGAGAATGACTGTATGTTGTATTACGGTGATGTCAATAAAGAGAAGAGGTCATGTGATATTTGTGGTACAAGTAGATACTGTGAACATCACAAGAAAAAGGGAAAAGACGTGCCGAGAAAGATCTTACGTTACTTTCTCATTGCCCCGAGGCTTCAGCGGTTGTTCATGTCAACACATACCATCGAGGATATGAGGTGGCACTCTACACGGGACATAGTTGAAGGTCAACTGACGCACCCGGCAGATGGGCTTGAGTGGAAAATTTTTGATAACAAGCACCCCTCATTTGCTGAAGAGGTTCGCAATGTTAGGCTTAGACTTGCTACGGATAGGTTTAATCCGTTTTACGTACCTTACACAAAGCCCTACTCAACTTGGCCGGTGATTATTGTGGTGTATAACCTCCCGCCTTCGATGTGCATGAAAGATCCCTACATGTTCATGCCTTTACTGATTCCGGCTGATAAGAGTCCGAGTAAAGACATCAATGTATACCTCAGGCCGTTAGTTGATGAGTTGAAGATGTTCTGGGAAAAAATGGTTCAAACTTATAATGTATCTCTTAAGCAGAACTTTGACATGAGGGCAGCTTTATTGTGGAAAATAAAGGACATCCCGGCGTTATGAATGATCAGTGGATGGTCGACTTGCGGGGGCTTGTCATGTCCCGTGTGCATGGGGTCAGTTAAAGCTATACGGCTCAAACATGGGGGAAAATGAGTTTCTTTGCAACATCCAGACAGTTTTTGCCGATTGAACATCGTTATCGACGGATGAGTAGATAATTCAATCAAAAAATAGAGAAACATCAAGTACCTGGCTGTCTTTCTGGGTCAGCAGTGTTGAGTTAGATTAGTCATTTGAAGTTTCCACCTACAAGGAAGAATCACATATTGGAACGAGTTTTGGTTATGACAAGGTTTACAACTGGACACACAGATCCATGTTCTTTGACCTGCCTTGCTGGGCTACACTCTGCATCCATCATTGTTTAGATCCAATGCATACTGAGAAGAACGTATTTGATAATATTTTTTTATACAGTCCTAGATGCCAGTGGTAGAACAAAGGATAACAACAAGTCAAGGCTTGATTTGGTAGAAATGAACATAAGGGAAGATCTGTGGTTGTATCAGGAGGGTAGTAAGACGGTAACGCCTAAAGCTGAATATACTTTAACCAGGGAACAGTTGATATTGATATATAATTGGATTAGTGGACTGAAGCTCCTCGTCCAGACGATAAATCTTTACAAGTCGAGTCTACTAGTGTCACACCTGCTGATGTGACAATTATTAGTGAGTCTAGTGAAGAAGAGGATGATGTTGTCGCTGTCGAAAGTGAAGACGAGGTTGTTAAGGAGGTAGATATAATTAAAGAAATCGTTAAGGATGACGAAGATGGTGATGACAACGATAGTAAAGATCTACTGCTCGAAGATGACGATTCTGATATTTATGGCTTTGATGATATAAATGGTTAGGAATATGTACTCTTTATGTCCTTTTAGTTGTATTCAAATGTAATAGTTGTCTCCTTTTAGTTATATCTACATGTTGTATCCTTTTAGTTGTATGTGCATGATGATTTTGATATTTATGTTACATCCTTTTAGTTATTTTCGCATGTTATCCTCTTGATGATGATTTGAAAGTATATATACAGATATGGCGCGTACACCACACGACGATCGTGGTGCGCGTGCTAGTAGTTCAGGCCGTGTAGGTAGTCCTGTTGATGATCAAGCCGGATCATCAGGTATAATTACTTGTTTTGTTGTTATACATCTTATTATTTTTAATTTTATATAAATATTGACATTATATTCGTTTATATAAATATTATTGTATTTCACTACATAGGTGATCGACGTAGGCCTCTGCGGGGACTAGTACGTGGATTGCTAGGGAATCCCCCCAGGCGATGCTTATATGTCGTGTCGGGACTACTAGGTAATTTCATATTTAACATTATGTTTGTATAAATTATTTAGTTCTTATATATTCTTTGTAATTTGCAAATTTAATCATTTTAATTTTAGTATCCTTGACGCGACACCAAGGAACACGTTGCTTGGGATCAACCGCAACCAATTCTCCAGCCTGTGGATGAGGTGGACGGATGTGGATGACCGAACACGTGGTCTGATTATTGCTGAGTTTAGGGTAAGAAGTCATTCATTCATATGTTAGTTTTAATTTGTGTTTTAGTCATTCATTTATTTACCGCTTTGCTTTATGTTGTCTACTAAGTAACTATTGATATTCATATGTTGTACTGTAGAGATATTTTCGCTTCGAGGACGGGCAAGAAGCCCACGACAACACTGTTCTCGAGAAGTATCTCGAGATGAATTGGCACAAGTGGGTCTACTGCTGGAAAAAGAAGGCCTAGACCAAGACGGCGGATGGATAAACACTTAGAGATGTCCGACCAGATTTCATTGGTGCTGCGTTGTGGGAGTAGATGTGCCTTATTTGATTGGACGAGGCATTCAAGAAGATGTCGTCACAGCGAACAGCTGCCCGACAGCAGAGTCGTCTCCCACACTGCACTGGGAATCAGTCGTACGACCTCTACAGAGAGAAACTAGAGGTGAGTCTAAAGCACCGACCTTTCCGCCTCGAGTTTTGGTGGCACGCTCACCAGAAGAAAGGTGACGGTGGTTATATCTCACCTGAGGCAGAGCGCATTGCGGTAAATAATTTAATTATTTTATTTAGTATGCATTTGATGACTTTGAAATTCTTTTGTATTTTTTGTGTAATACTTGCTTTTCACCAATTTTTGTGTTTTTTCAGACACGGTTTGAGGACCTTTCAGATCAATATTCACAGCGGAAATAATAATTCATAGAAGAGTTACGTAGAGAATGAAATCTGGTATTATCTATGAATTTAAAATTCCATCATCAATATTTTATCTCTGTAACATCAATCAATATACATCATAAATCAAATATTCATCTTTGTACTACAGGCTAAAGATATTCACCAGTTAGTCATGTTCATCTAAAGACTTGTTCATCTTTGCACTACGGGCCAAAGATATTCATCAGAAATCATTCATCTTTGCACTATTTTGATAATTTAGGGTACTAACTTAAAAAAAATTACGGCTTAAACTATTATTTAGGGTTCTCAAAATTAGGGTTTCTAAAAATTATTATTTCTTAATATTTAATTAGGGTTTACCTAATTAGTCACTTAATACACAACATAAAACATATAACACAGTTATATAACAGTCTTGTACTCTAATTTGGATCTCAAATTAGGGTTTAACATTATTACTAGGGTTTTGGTCATAATACACTGTAATTGACCAACCATTATCAATACGGATATACAGTACATATTTATAGCACTAAAAAATCAAAATATAATTAATATTATATTATTATTCTCATACATTGACAATAATCCAAAATTAGGGTTTGAATTCCATATCTTATTTATTCTTCATATTTAACCTTAATAATTAAGGTAAAATAATTAACTTAATAATCTATACTAAAATTCATATAATAAAATAATTAACTTAACAAATAATAAGGATTTGTATTTCATAGTGGAATAAAATTAAAGAATGATCAAAACATGGATACAATCAAAGCTAGTATCTATATAATAGATATTTTGGACAAAAAGAAGATAATTTTATTTTTCGGTGAATAGTGTCGTATTCGTGAAAAGTGTCGTATACGTGAATAGTAACCCCAACACAAAAAGTTCCAAATTTGATAAAAAGTTCAAACCAATATTTCGGCATAATAATACTGCAGAAAATAATATCATTTAAGAAGAAAATAACATCCCTTACCTCGAAAAGACAGTACTTCTGACTGGAATACTGGATATAGAGCTGAAAGGAACTTGCACTGTATAGCAACACTCAAAGTCTTAAAATACTCACAAGAATACGCTCGATAATATAGAGAGAGAAAACTTGTTTCTAGTGTGATTTTCAATTCTAACCTAAGCACCCTATTTATAGGAAAATGCTTAGAACACCAAAGCAGAAAATTTATTATAATATTAATATATTATATATAAATTCCTATGCACACATTCTAAGATATGAATTCAGCCACCTTGCACATGTTAATGCTGCCCAAAAAATATAAAAAACATTTTTATTAATAAAAATAAATAAAACTTCCAAAAATCAATTATTTCGAAACTTTAGAACTTCAATAATTCATAATAAATAGCCATTTTGTCAGAAAAATTCAAACCACATGTCTTTTTCATAGGAAATTTCATTATCTACAACTTTACAGAAGAAAGTGTTTCCAAATTTCAAACATAAATTGACCGAAATCCATAAACGGGCGATTTTACAGGCTATAATCAAATTTTAGTCAAGAAATGGGCCCACAGACATGTTTAACTTGTTTTAAACAACTTTTGCAACAAAAATACTCTTCATCCTCATATACTTATATATCCCACATTCATTGTAAAAATATCATCATTATTATATAATAATATAATAAAATATTATTTTATCAGAAAAGATAAAATATCAATTTTTAACAATTGTCACTTTAAAAATTTTCTCCATCTATATCCACATAAAATGAATATTTTCCTCATCATATAAATCAATAATTAATTATTCACAAATAATATTACCGAATCACAATACTGACAACCAGGCAGTTCCCAGAAAAGAAAGGGCTTTCCAATAAGGATTTCTCCTTACTGGCGCGCAATTAGGTGACCAAACCTCTCCTTAGACAAAACTTTCTAGACATTACTAATAATGTTATCTAATAATATTATTAAGATAATATGAATTATTGCTTCGATAATGGAAAATACTGTGTAGTGACAATTATTAAAACAACAGTAATATAAAATAGTAATGCAATAATTATTGAATCAATAAAATAAAATACTGAATAGTAATTACTGTAACAATTATTTAGTAGTGCCTTCTTACGTAAAAATCAATAATTGGTGCAATACCGTGTGCTACTGTGCAACAATGCGTATTACTGTGTTTTAACCACCGGGTATTCCAACAGTATTAACGGTAACAACTACACCGTTATTTATAAACAACATATACTTGTCGTTTTCTTCATCCAATTGCTTTCCGTTATGGGACCCACACAAGGCTGTGCCGTCGTACGAATATTTCCCGACAGTAAAAATATTCCACCACCAAACGAATATTCTCCAATAAAAATGAATATTTTATAACCACTTGGTTATTTGAAATATTTGCGCATTTTACCCATAACTAACCACATTAATCAAATCAACCCTTACTATTTAATAATAATAAATAGAGGAAATTTAATTTCATTATTAATAAGTTGGGGTCTTACAACCTCCCCTCCTTATAAAATTTCATCCTCGAAATTGACGTACGTACTTGGTGTTTCGAAAAGATGAGGATACCTCACTTTTATTTCCATTTCCAACTCCCAGGTCATTTCCTCAATAACATTGTTTCTCCACAAAACTTTAACTTATGGTATGACCTTCGTGCGTAGGACATGCTCCTTCCTATCCAAAATCTTGACAGGAACCTCTTCATACGTTAAGTCTTGTCTATCTCGTCCGGTTTTAACTCAATAATGTGGGTCGGGTCTTTCACATATTTATGAAGCACGGATACATGAAAAACATTATGAACACTAGACATACTTGGAGGTAACGCGAGTTTATAGGCCACATTTCCTACTCAGTCAAGAATCTGAAATGGACCAATAAATCGTGGATTGAGCTTTCCTCTCTTCTCAAATCTTGTAACTTCCGTGGAGCAACACGCAATAATACATGATCCCCAATACTAAATTCCATGTCCTTTCATTGAAGATCCGCATAACTCTTTTGTCGATCCTGTGCCGTTTGTATATGTTGTCGAATTATTTGGACCTTTTTTGTAGTCATACGTACCAACTCGGGTCCCAACATTGTTTCTTCACCCACCTCATCCCAATATATTAGAGAGCGAAACTTTCGTCCATATAATGCTTCGAATGGAGCCACACCTATACTTGCTTGATAACTTTTTTTGTAGGAGAATTCCACCAATGGTAAATACTTATCCCAACTCCCTTTGAAGTCTAGGACACAAAGTCTTAATAGATCTTCAAGAGTTTGAATAGTCCTCTTCGATTGTCCGTCCGTTTGAGGATGGTATGCCGAACTAAATCATAAATCCGTGACCATAGCTTTTTGCAAGCTAACCCAAAATCTTGAAGTGAAACTTGTGTCACAATCTGAAACTATGGATACTGGCATGCCATGCAACCTCATAATCTCATTCACGTACATACTAGCAAGACGTTCAAGGGAATAAGTCTCCCGTATCGGCAAGAAATGAGCAGACTTGGTTAATCTATCAACAATAACCCAAATAGCATTTATGCCTTGAGAAACCGTGGGAAGACCCGTAACGAAATCCATGGTAATATGTTCCCACTTCCATTTTGGAATCTCAAGTGGTTGCAATGGACCCTTAGACACTTAATGCTCCGCCTTTACACGTTGACAAGTTAAACACATCGAGATAAACTCTGCAATCTCTCTCTTCATATTATTCCACCAAAATGTATGTCGAAGATCACGATACATTTTGGTACTTTCAGGATGGATTACAAATGGTGTATTGTGTGCCTCCATCATGATCTTGTACTTCAAATCAGAATCGTTAGGAACACAAAGTCTGGAGTGGACTCGAAGTATTCATTCTTCATCGATTCTTGCCTCAGGAATAACACCTTCTTGTACTTTCTTCTTCATACGCATCAGCTCCGGGTCTGTGACTTGAGCAACTTTAACTTTTTCGATTAAAGTTGGTTCTATATGTATACTTGAAATCATTGCATGGGTCTCCGGAGTCTTGAATTCTATCTTCCTTTTTTGTAAATCACACAAAATGGGCCTTTGTGTTGACAACATCGCACTCGTTCCCGCGTATGATCTTCTACTCAATGTGTCGGCTACCACGTTCGCTTTTTCAGGATGGTATTGAATGGTATGGTCGTAGTCTTTCAACAACTCGAGCCAACGTTGTTGCCGTATGTTGAGTTCTTTTTGGGTGAAGAAATATTTGAGGCTTTTATGGTCTGAATATATCTCCACTTTCTCCCCATATAGATAGTTCCTCGAGATCTTTAGCACGAAAACGACTGTTGCCAACTCTAGATCACGAGTAGGATAATTCCTCTCATATTCTTTAAGTTGTCGTGAGGCATAGGCTATGACTTTCCCACGTTGTATGAGAACACATCCTAACCCTTTCCCTGAAGCATCACTGTAGATAACAAATCCATCCGAACCAGATGGTATTGTCAAAACAGGTGCCAAAATGAGTCTCCTCTTAAGCTCTTGGAAACTCTTCTCGCATTCCTCGCTCCATACAAATTTGATATCTTTTCGAGTTAGCTGAGTTAATGTAGTAGCGATTCGAGAAAATCCTTCCATGAATCTCCTATAATAACCAGCTAAGCCCAAAAAGCTACGTACTTCATTCACCGATTTTGGTTGCTCCTAACTTTGTATTTCTTTAATCTTCGCCGGGTCAACAAATACTCCATGTTTTGACACCACGTGCCCAAGGAATGCAACTTCTTCAAGCCAGAACTCGCATTTCTTTAGCTTGACATATAGCTTGTTATCACGAAGCCTTTACAGTACCAGCTTCAAATGGTGTTCATGATCTTCACGGCTTTTGGAATATATGAGGATGTCATCAATAAAGACAACAACGAACTGATCCAAATAATCCTTGATTACTCGGTTCATCATATCCATGAAAGCCGCAGGAGCATTAGTCAATCAAAAAGACATGACTAAGAATTCATAATGCCCGTACTGAGTTCTAAAGGCAGTCTTCGGAATATCCTCAGTTTTAACCTTCAGCTAATGATATCCAGAACGAAGATCAATTTTTGAAATGAATTGTGCTCCATGTAACTGGTCAAACAGGTCATCAATACGAGGTAGCAGATACCTATTCTTGATGGTGACATAGTTAAATTCTCGATAGCCAATACAAAGTCGCATACTCCCGTCTTTCTTCTTTACAAATAAAACAGGAGCACCCCAAGGAGATGTACTAGGACGAATAAAACCGATGTCCAACAACTCTTGCAGTTAGACCTTTAGCTCCTGAAGTTCAATAGGAGCCATTCGATATGGGGTTTTAGAAATGGGCTTTGTACCAGGTTCAAGGTCAATAAAGAATTCAACTTCACGTTTTGGGGGTAGACCGAGAAGTTCTTCAGGAAATACATCAGGAAAGTCAATAACAACAGGAATATTATTCAAATATGACGTGTTTTTATTCAAATCCATAACATGGGCTAAGAAAGCTTGACATCCATTTTTTAATAAAGGAATAGATTTATGACTTGATATAACAGTGTTTGATTTTAATGGGTTAGTTGCTTAAATTCGCACAATAGGTTGGTTAGGAATATGAAAACTAACCACCTTACGAAAACAATCAATTTTGGCATGATAAGTAGTTAACCAATCAATCCCTAAAATCACGTCAAATGCAAGTATCTTTAAAGAGATAAGGTCAACAGGTAAGGTGATGGTGCCAACTTGGATCAAATAAGATTTATAAATAGTGGATGTGATAAAAGTTTCTCCTAACGGAGTCTCAACAGATAAATCAAAGTCTAATTTCTCCGGAGTCAAGTTTAAACGTTGAGCACAAGCAGGAGAAATAAATGAATGGGTAGCACCGGTATCTAGTAAGGTATAAACTTCGCATGAATTTATGATTAGCTTACCCGTGATCACCTTGTTTGGGTTCCTCGCATGTTGACCAGTCACGGCAAACGCTCTTCCAGGAACCGTTGACTTTGACTTTTTTGGGACAGCCTTTTGACTCACCAACCTCGCTTGACTTGGTTTCGCTACAGTGCAATCTCGAGCGATATGTCTTTCCTTTCCATAGTTATAATATACCTTAAACTGTTGGGGGCAGTTTGGGCTAATATGTCCTTCTTTTCTGCACTTATAGCATATGACCGGTGGTTGTTCTCCTCCCTTGGAACCAGTTACTGCTGGTGCTGACGTCTTCATATAATCATTGTTGAACCTCCTCTTTTTAAAATCCCCTCCCGACTCACTTCTTCTATTCTCATGGCCGCGATTACTACCAGAGTGGTTACCGCTTTTGTCCGTATTCTTCTTTCTCCACTGGTTATCGTTGTTCTGATGACTGCTATCACCAGTATGATCCTGGTTGTGGTCCCTCGGTTGACCGTACTCGTTATCTCGCTCTAATAATTGAGCCCTGTTGACAACATCTGAATAGAGAGAAAATTTATAAGAAATGAGATATTGACGTATGTCGGGTTTCAAACATCTAAGAAACATCCGCGTCATACGTTCCTCATTCTCCACCAAATGAGGTGAAAACCCGGATAACTCCGCGAACTTCGCCTCGTACTAGGACACCGTCATGTTATTTTGTTCCAATCTAATAAACTCTACCTCCTTCATATGACGAACACTTTCAGGAAAGTATTTGTCATTGAACAGTTTCTGAAATGTCTCCCAAGACATGCTGAGTGCGGCAGGCAGAGTACACTTCACAGACTCCCAACAGTAGTCTGCCTCGCCACGGAACATAAAGGTGGCAAATGGAACATTCTGTTCCTTCGTGCATCCCAAGACATCAAATATCTTGGTAATTTGTTTAACCCACGTCTCTACCTTGATCGGATCCGGCTTTCCAATAAATTCTGGTGGTCCCAACTCTTTGAACTGCTTGGCTGTGACAAACCGTGAATTGATATCATTTCCTCCTATATTTTGAACACGAGTCTCCCTCGTCTGATTTTGCATGAACTACAAAAAGATTCTAAACATCACATCGTTCATCGTCTGCTCAGTGGTGTTGTTTATAGGAGGAACATTGCCAGACTATTGCACGTTCTCCTCGTTGGTGAGTACATGCATCTCCACGATCTCATTTACTCCATTGTTAACATTCTCAGTTGCCATTCTTAAATACTTCCATAAAACAAGGGTTAATTAAACAAATTAACAAATCACATAATACCCCTATATTATGACCGACCAATAAATAAGCTTAGGTAGGACACACTAGCGAAGGATTTACTCGTCTATCCCCTCCTAGTTCTATTCCCAAATCTCCGTCAGAGATCATATCCCTAAGCTCTAATGCCAGCTGTGACGCCCCCAAAATAGGTATACAACACCTATTCTGAGTCCTCAAAATACATGGTACATAAACAACTACAACTTTATTAATACAACATAAAAACTGTGAGTTTAAATACAAATATTATCATCTAGACAATATCCACACTCAAATAAGTCCTCATTATAATTATTGATACATTATTTAACAAAAATGGTGAGGACTATTAAGACATCTTTCTAGAACCATCATTCCACTTCCCGACTAGAACTCGCTACATTCTCGCCTACTGAGAAGAAAAATGGAACAAAAAGGAAAAGGGTGAGCTCAACTAGCCCAGTAAAGAATATTATGACTAAGATAATATAGAATAAATTATCGTTAGTCTTCAACAGGGAACAATCTGATAAAATACAATAGACAACAAGTTTCAGATCAATATTCGCAGCGGAAACAATAATTCATAGAAGAGTTACGTAGAGAATGAAATCTACTATTATCTATGAATTTAAAAGTCCATCATCAATATTTTATCTCTGTAACATCAATCAATATACATCATAAATCAATTATTCATCTTTCCACTATAGGCTTACTCACCAGTTGGTCATGTTCATCTAAACACTTGTTCATCTTTGCACTACGGGTCAAAGATATTCATCAGAAATCATTCATCTTTGCACTACAGGCCAAAGATATTCAGTAATATCATCATTTAGGACTGAGGATAATGAAAAATATTTTAAAAGAAACGAATCCAGTGAAACAAAATAACAAATAATAAGGATTCGTATTTCGGTTTATCCATGTCCAAAAATACCTCATAAGTAATCATAGTGGAGTAAAATTCAAGAATGATCAAAACATGGATACAATCAAAGCTAGTATCCATAATAGATATTTTGGACAAAAAGAAGAAAATTTCAATTTTCGGTGAATAGTGTCGTATTCGTGAATTGTACCGTATACGTGAATAGTGCCGTATACGTGAATAGTAACCATGATAGAAAAAGTTCCAAATTTGATAAAAAGTTCAAACCAATATTTCGGCATAATGATATTGAAGAAAATAATATCATTTAAGAAGAAAATAACATCCCTTACCTCGAAAAGACAGTACTTCTGACTGGAATATTGGATATAGAGCTGAAAAGAACTTGCACCGTATAGTAACACTCAAAGTCTTAAAATACTCACAAGAATGCGCTCGATAATATAGAGAGAGAAAACTTGTTTCTAGTGTTATCTTCAATTCTAACCTAAGCACCCTATTAATAGGAAAATGTTTAGAACATCAAAGCAAAAAATTTAATATAATATTAATATATTATATATACATTCCTACGCTCACATTCTAAGATCTGAATTCAGCCACCTTGCACATGTTAATGATGCCCACAAAATATAAAAAAACGTTTTTATTAATAAAAATAAATAAAACTTCCAAAAATTAATTATTTTGGAACTTCAAAACTTCAATAATTCATAATAAATAGCCCTTTTGACAGAAAAATTCAAACCACATGTCTTTTCAATAGGAAATTTCATTATCTACAACTTTGCAGAAGAAAAGTTTTCCAAATTCCAAATAGAAATTCGAGCCTCTAGATGTTATGGATCTAACATCTAGCAACCCAGATCATCATTAGACACTTTATATAACATGTTTAACACAAAAAAAAAACAACATCAAACATCAGATTTTTGGACAGAAATCATGCTAGGGTTTTATACCTCTTATGAACGATTTTGATTTCTTGGCTTTTGATTTGGTTATGGTGTTCGTGGGGCTTTGATATGGGACTGATATGCTACTGAAATTCGGAGGTGAGAGCTTGAGAGAGTCATGGATGAGAGTTGTGAATAATAAGTGAGCAAATGACACTTTCTCTCTCTCAAATCTATATATACTACTAATATACAATGCATTTGGCTGAATTAGAGGCTGAGTGCTGTCAAATTTAAGTCAAGAGAGTTGTTGCATTAGGTCACCAACCCGTCCTATTGTCAAAACCTATTTGCTAGCCTCAATAATACACAAAGGGGCAATTTGGTCATTTGTCTAGCACATTTAATGGCAAAATTGTAACTTGCCAAACCCTTAGGGTTTAACCCTTAGGTTTAGCACAAATTGTAGGATTTTTCCACTAGGGTTTGCACAAAAATAAAATTAAATAAATTTTAGTTTCTATGATTTTGAAATTAGGGTTTCCTAATTATGATTAATTTTCTAATTGCACTATATAGTAACATTAAGGTTTAAAATCACTAATTATAAATAACATTACTAATTCAACAATTAGGGTTTACTATTTTGATAATTTAGGGTACTAACTTAAAAAAATTAGGGCTTAAACTATTATTTATGGTTTTCAAAATTAGGGTTTTTAAAAATTATTATTTCTAAATATATAATTAGGGTTTACCTAATTAGTCACTTAATACACAACATAAAACATATAACACAATTATATAACAGTCTTGTACTCTAATTTGGATTTCAAATTAGGGTTTAACATTATTACTAGGGTTTTGCTCATAATACACTATAATTGACCAACCATTATAAATACGGACATATAGTACATATTTATAGCACTGAAAAATCAAAATATAATTAATATTATATTAGTATTCTCATACATTGACAATAATCCAAAATTTGGGTTTGGATTCCATATCTTATTTATTCTTCATATTTAACCTTAATAATTAAGGTAAAATAATTAACTTAATAATCTATACTAAAATTCATATAATAAAATAATTATTATAATTATTCTAAAAATCACTTCATATATTATTTAAATAATATATGATTATATTTTCATTGAAAATAATTAATAAAATCATTTCTGCTATAAATTAATTATTATAAGAATATACTTTATAGAAATCAATAATTCTAAAATAAAATTATTTGTAAACATTTATGTAATAAATATATTTTTATTTACCACATATATATATACATTATCTTGTACAAATCCTCATCCTTAAATAAAAAAAAAATTATACGCAATATTTCTTATTTATTTATATAGAAAAAATCGGGTTGTTACATCAAAGTTGCTGGCTCATATTTCTAGTGGAATACAAACATGGATGGCAGTAGCGTCGAGCAAGAGTCGAATGATGGGGCTAAGGGTTTTTATGAGTTATTTCATGAAGCAGCGACGCCACTATATGACGAGCACAAAAAGCACACCGTCTTATCTGCCGTAACTAAGTTTTTATACTTCAAGAACGAGCATGACTGTAGCGAGAGAGGTTTTAATGAACTGTTAAGCATTGTGAAAGAGTGCTTACCTGCAGGCAATAAGTTACCGGAGTGGTACTATGATGTGAATAAAATGGTCAAAAGGCTCAATCTAGGGTATGATGAGATTGATGCTTGTGAGAATGACTGTATGTTGTATTACGGTGATGTCAATAAAGAGAAGAGGTCATGTCATATTTGTGGTACAAGTAGATACTGTGAACATCACAAGAAAAAGGGAAAAGACGTGCCGAGAAAGATCTTACGTTACTTTCTCATTGCCCCGAGGCTTCAGCGGTTGTTCATGTCAAAACATACCGTCGAGGATATGAGGTGGCACTCTACACGGGACATAGTTGAAGGTCAACTGACGCATCCGGCAGATGGGCTTGAGTGGAAAATTTTTGATAACAAGCACCCCTCATTTGCTGAAGAGGTTCGCAATGTTAGGCTTAGACTTGCTACGGATGGGTTTAATCCGTTTTACGGGCCTTACACAAAGCCCTACTCAACTTGGCCGGTGATTATTCTGGTGTATAACCTCCCGCTTTCGATGTGCATGAAAGATCCCTACATGTTCATGCCTTTACTGATTTCGGCTAATAAGAGTCCGAGTAAAGACATCAATGTATACCTCAGGCCGTTAGTTGATGATTTGAAGATGTTCAGGGAAAAAATGGTTCAAACTTATAATGTATCTCTTAAGCAGAACTTTGACATGAGGGCAGCTTTATTATGGACAATAAATGACATCCTGGTGTTAGGAATGATCAGTGGATGGTCGACTCGCGGGGGCTTGTCATGTCCAGTGTGCATGGGGTCAGTTAAAGCTATACGGCTCAAACATGGGGGGAAAATGAGTTTCTTTGAAACATCCAGACAGTTTTTGCCGATTGAACTTCGTTATCGACGGATGAGTAGACAATTCAATCAAAAAATAGAGAAACGTCAAGTACCTGGCTGTCTTTCTGGGTCAGCAGTGTTGAGTTGGATTAGTCATTTGAAGTTTCCACCTACAAGGAAGAATCACATATTGGAGCGAGTTTTGGTTATGACAAGGTTTACAACTGGACACACAGATCCATGTTCTTTGACCTGCCTTACTGGGCTACACTCTGCATCCGTCATTGTTTAGATCCAATGCATACTGAGAAGAACGTATTTGATAACATTTTTTATACAGTCCTAGATGCCAGTGGTAGAACAAAGGATAACAACAAGTCAAGGCTTGATTTGGTAGAAATGAACATAAGGGAAGATCTGTGGTTTTATCAGGAGGGTATTAAGGCGGTAACGCCTAAAGCTGAATATACTTTAACCAGGGAACAGTTGATATTGATATGTAATTGGATTAGTGGACTGAAGCTCCTCGTCCAGACGATAAACCTTTACAAGTCTAGTCTACTAGTATCACACCTGCTGATGTGACAATTATTAGTTAGTCTAGTGAAGAAGAGGATGATGTTGTCGCTGTCGAAAGTGAAGACGAGGTTGTTGAGGAGATAGTTATAATTGAAGAAATCGTTGAGGATGACGAAGATGGTGATGACAATGATAGTAAAGATCTACAGCTCGAAGATGACGATTCTGATATTGATGGCTTTGATGATATAAATGGTTAGGAATATGTACTCTTTATGTCCTTTTAGTTGTATTCAAATGTAATAGTTGTCTACTTTTAGTTATATCTGCATGTTGTATCCTTTTAGTTGTATGTGCATGATGATTTTGATATTTATGTTACATCCTTTTAGTTGTTTTCGCATGTTATCCTCTTGATGATGATTTGAAAGTATATATACAAATATGGCGCGTACACCACACGACGATCGTGGTGCGCGTGCTAGTAGTTCAGGCCGTGTAGGTAGTCCTGTTGCTGATCAATCCGGATCATCAGGTATAATTACTTGTTTTGTTGTTATACGTCTTATTATTTTTAATTTTATATAATATTGACATTATATTCGTTTATATAAATATTGTTGTATTTCACTACATAGGTGATTGACGTAGGCCTCCGCGGGGACTAGTAGGTGGATTGCTAGGGTATCCCCCCAGGCGACGCTTATATGTCGTGTCGGGACTACTTGGTAATTTCATATTTAACATTATGTTTGTATGAATTATTTAGTTCTTATATATTCTTTGTAATTTGAAAATTTAATCATTTTAATTTTAGTATCCTTGACGCGACGCCAAGGAACACGTTGCTTGGGATCAACCGCAACCGATTCTCCAGCCTGTGGATGAGGTGGACGGATGTGGATGACCGAACACGTGGTCTGATTATTGCTGAGTTTAGGGTAAGAAGTCATTCATTCATATGTTAGTTTTAATTTGTGTTTTAGTCATTCATTTATTTACCGCCTTGTTTTATGTTGTCTACTAAGTAACTGCTGATATTTATATGTTGTACTGTAGAGATATTATCGCTTCGAGGACGGGCAAGAAGCCCACGACAACACTGTTCTCGGGAAGTATCTCGAGATGAATTGGCACAAGTTGGTCTACGGCTAGAAGAAGAAGTCCCAGACCAAGATGGCGGATGGACAGACACTTAGAGATGTCCGACCAGATTTCATTGGTGCTGCGGTGTGGGAGTAGATGTGCCTTATTTGAGAGGACGAGGCGTTCAAGAAGATGTCGTCACAGCGAACAGCTGCCCGATAGCAGAGTCGTCTCCCACACTGCACTGGGAATCAGTCGTACGACCTCTACAGAGAGAAACTAGAGGTGAGTCTAAAGCACCGACCTTTCCGCCTCGAGTTTTGGTGGCACGCTCACCAGAAGAAAGGTGACGGTGGTTATATCTCACCTGGGGCAGAGCGCATTACGGTAAATAATTTAATTATTTTATTTAGTATGCATTTGATGACTTTGAAATTCTTTTGTATTTTTTTGTGTAATACTTGCTTTTCACCAATTTTTGTGTTTTTTCAGACACAGTTTGAGGACCTTTCAGATCAATATTCACAGCGGAAATAATAATTCATAGAAGAGTTACGTAGAGAATGAAATCTGCTATTATCTATGAATTTAAAATTCCATCATCAATATTTTATCTCTGTAACATCAATCAATATACATCATAAATCAAATATTCATCTTTGTACTACAGGATAAAGATATTCACCAGTTAGTCATGTTCATCTAAATACTTGTTCATCTTTGCACTACGGGCCAAAGATATTCATCAGAAATCATTCATCTTTGCACTACAGGCCAAAGATATTCAGTAATATCATCATTTAGGACTGAGGATGATGAAAAATATTTCAAAAGAAACGAATCCAGTGAAACAAAATAACAAATAATAAGGATTCGTATTTCGGTTTATCCATGTCCAAAAATACCTCATAAGTAATCATAGTGGAATAAAATTAAAGAATGATCAAAACATGGATACAATCAAAGCTAGTATCTATAATAGATATTTTGGACAAAAAGAAGATAATTTTATTTTTCGGTGAATAGTGTCGTATTCGTGAATAGTGCCGTATACGTGAATAATAACCCCAACACAAAAAGTTCCAAATTTGATAAAAAGTTCAAACCAATATTTCGGCATAATAATACTGCAGAAAATAATATCATTTAAGAAGAAAATAACATCCCTTACCTCGAAAAGACAGTACTTCTGACTGGAATACTGGATATAGAGCTGAAAGGAACTTGCACTGTATAGCAACACTCAAAGTCTTAAAATACTCACAAGAATACGCTCGATAATATAGAGAGAGAAAACTTGTTTCTAGTGTGATTTTCAAATCTAACCTAAGCACCTTATTTATAGGAAAATGCTTAGAACACCAAAGCAGAAAATTTATTATAATATTAATATATTATATATAAATTCCTATGCACACATTCTAAGATCTGAATTCAACCACCTTGCACATGTTAATAATGCCCACAAAATATAAAAAATATTTTTATTAATAAAAATAAATAAAACTTCCAAAAATCAATTATTTCGGAACTTCAGAACTTCAATAATTCATAATAAATGGCCATTTTGTCAGAAAAATTCAAACCACATGTCTTTTTCATAGGAAATTTCATTATCTACAACTTTATAGAAGAAAGTGTTTCCAAATTCCAAACATAAATTGACCGAAATCCACAAACGGACGATTTTACAGGCTATAATCAAATTTCAGTCAAGAAATGGGCCCACAAACATGTTTAACATGTTTTAAACAACTTTTGCAATAAAAATACTCTTCATCCTCATATACTTATATATCCCACATTCATTGTAAAAATATCATCATTATTATATTATAATAATATAATAAAATATTATTTTATTAGAAAAGATAAAATATCGATTTTCAACAATTGTCACTTTAAAAATTTTCTCCATCTATATCCACATAAAATGAATATTTTCCTCATCATATAAATCAATAATTAATTATTCACAAATAATATTACCGAATCACAATACTGACAACCAGGAAGTTCCCAGAAAAGAAGGGGCTTTCCAATAAGGATTTCTCCTTACTGGCGTGCAATTAGGTGACCAAACCTCTCCTTAGACAGAACTTTCTAGACATTGCTAATAATGTTATCTAATAATATTATTAAGATAATATGAATTATTGCTTCGATAATAGAAAATACTGTGTAGTGACAATTATTAAAACAACAGTAATATAAAATAGCAATGCAACAATTATTGAATCAATAAAATAAAATACTGAACAGTAATTACTGTAACAATTATTGAGTAGTGCCTTCTTACGTAAGAATCAATAATTGGTGCAATACCGTGTGCTACTGTGCAACAATGCGTATTACTGTGTTTTAACCACCGGGTATTCCAACAGTATTAACGGTAACAACTACGCCGTTATTTACAAACAACTTATACTTATCGTTTTCTTCATCCAATCGCTTTTCGTTATGGGGCCCACACAAGGCTGTGCCGTCGTACGAATATTTCCCGACAGTAAGAATATTCCACTACCAAACGAATATTCTCCAATAAAATGAATATTTTATAACCACTTGGTTATTTGAAATATTTGCGCATTTTACCCATAACTAACCACATTAATCAAATCAACCCTTACTATTTAATAATAATAAATAGAGGAAATTTAATTTCATTATTAATAAGTTGGGGTCTTACAACCTCCCCTCCTTATGAAATTCATCCTCGAAATTGACGTACGTACTTGGTGTTTCGAAAAGATGAGGATACCTCGCTTTTATTTTCGTTTCCAACTCCCAGGTCATTTCCTCAATAACATGGTTTCTCCCCAAAACTTTAACTTATGGTATGAACTTCGTGCGTAGGACATGCTCCTTCCTATCCAAAATCTTGACAGGTACCTCTTCATACATTAAGTCTTTGGCTATCTCATCCGGTTCTAACTCAATAATGTGGGTCGGGTCTTTCACATATTTACGAAGCATGAATACGTGAAAAAATATTATGAACACTAGACATACTTGGAGGTAACGCGAGTTTATAGGCCACATTTCCTACTCAATCAAGAATCTGAAATGGACCAATAAATCGTGGATTGAGCTTTCCTCTCGTCTCAAATCTTGTAACTTCCATGGAGAAACACGCAATAATACATGATCCCCAATACTAAATTCCACGTCCTTTCATTGAAGATCCGCATAACTCTTTTGTCGATCTTGTGCCGTTTGTATACGTTGTCGAATTATTTGGATCTTTTTTGTAGTCATACGTACCAACTCGGGTCCCAACAATGTTGCTTCACCCACCTCATCTCAATATATTGGAGAGCGACACTTTCGTCCATATAATGCTTCGAATGGAGCCACACCTATACTTGCTTGATAACTTTTTTTGTAGGAGAATTCCATTAATGGTAAATACTTATCCCAACTCCCTTTAAAGTCTAGGACACAAAGTCTTAATAGATCTTCAAGAGTTTGAATAGTCCTCTTCGATTGTCCGTCCGTTTGAGGATGATATGCCGAACTAAATCATAAATTCATGCCCATAGCTTTTTGCAAGCTAACCCAAAATCTTGAAGTGAATCTTGGGTCACGATCTAAAACTATGGATACTGGCATGCCATGCAACCTCACAATCTCATTCACGTACATACTAGCAAGACGTTCAAGGGAATAAGTCTCCCGTATCGGCAAGAAATGAGCAGACTTGGTTAATCTATCAACAATAACCCAAATAGCATTTATACCTTGAGAAACCGTGGGAAGACCCGTAACAAAATCCATGGTAATATGTTCCCACTTCCATTTCGGAATCTCAAGTGGTTGCAATGGACCCTTAGGCACTTAATGCTCCGCCTTTACACGTTGACAAGTTAAACATATCGAGATAAACTCTGCAATCTCTCTCTTCATATTAATCCACCAAAATGTATGTCGAAGATCACGATACATTTTGGTACTTTCAGGATGGATTACAAATGGTGTATTGTATGCCTCCATCATGATCTTGTACTTCAAATCAGAATCGTTAGGAACACAAAGTCTGGAGTGGACTCGAAGTATTCATTCTTCATCGATTCTTGCCTCAGGAATAACACCTTCTTGTACTTTCTTCTTCATACGCATCAGCTCCGGGTCTGTGACTTGAGCAACTTTAACTTTTTCGATTAAAGTTGGTTCTATATGTATACTTGAAATCATTGCATGGGTCTTCGGAGTCTTGAATTCTATCTTCATCTTTTGTAAATCACACAAAATGGGCCTTTGTGTTGACAACATCGCACTCGTTCCCGCGTATGATCTTCTACTCAATGTGTCGGCTACCACGTTCGCTTTTTCAGGATGGTATTGAATGGTATGGTCGTAGTCTTTCAACAGCTCGAGTCAACGTCGTTGCCGCATGTTGAGTTTTTTTTTGGTGAAGAAATATTTGAGGCTTTTATAGTCTGAATATATCTCCACTTTCTCCCCATATAGATAGTGCCTCGAGATCTTTAGCACGAAAACGACTGTTGCCAACTCTAGATCAGGAGTAGGATAATTCCTCAAATATTCTTTAAGTTATCGCGAGGCATAGGCTATGACTTTCCCACGTTGCATGAGAACACATCCTAACCCTTTGCCTGAAGCATCGTTGTAGATAACAAATCCATCCGAACCAGATGGTATTGTCAAAACAGGTGCCAAAATGAGTCTCCTCTTAAGATCTTGGAAACTCTTCTCGCATTCCTCGCTCCATACGAATTTGATATCTTTTCGAGTCAGCTGAGTTAATGGAGTAGCGATTCGAGAAAATCCTTCCATGAATCTCCGATAATAACCAGCTAAGCCCAAAAAGCTACGTACTTCATTCACCGATTTTGGTTTCTCCCAACTTTGTATTGCTTCAATCTTCGCCGGGTCAACAGATACTCCATGTTTTAACACCACGTGCCCAATGAATACTACTTCTTCAAGCCAGAACTCGCATTTATTTAGCTTAGCATATAGCTTGTTATCACGAAGCCTTTACAGTACCAGTTTCAAATGGTGTTCATGATCTTCACGGCTTTTGGAATATATGAAGATGTCATCAATAAAGACAACAACGAACTGATCCAAATAATCCTTGAATACTCTGTTCATCATATCCATGAAAGCCGCAGGAGCATTATGATAAGTAGGTTTTATACCTACTTATCCGGTATCTTTTACTTGAATTAGTTGTTTTTATTCATGTGTCTTAGTTACTTTTTATTCATTTTGTGTTCGTTTTGTAGATTATACGTTTGGAAGTGATGTGAGCGATTATTAGTAAGGAAAAGCACGGAAAATGCAAACGAAAGCAAGCCGGATATCGTTTGTGCTTTCATGTCATTTCAGGTTCATAGCTTGGAGCTTGGACTATATTTTAGAGTGTTTTCTTAGCTTTCCGAAACATCTTGAATCATTCCAATTGGAGTTCAGATGAAAGAGTTGTGGCATTTCTACCAACGGACGTCATTGAACTTCACCGTTTTGCGTGGTCATTTACATAGCAGTCACTTACAGTCCAATTTCGACCATCATCCATTTTTTATTTCTGAATCTCAAAGAATGAAAGTTGTAGATCTCGTCGATAGCTTCGATTTGATAGGTTGCGGGTCCCGTAACTCCTCTCGGTTTAAAAGTTATGGTAGTTTTAGCATAGAAGGTTCCAGTAGAAAAATGTTATGGCAGATTGGTACCCAGCCGGGGCTGGACGTTTTTAGCCTTAGGATCCAGCCGGGGCTGGGTGTCTGGGAGTTTTAACAGCTTTCCATCCAGCTGGGGCTGGCTTTTACAAAGGGAAATACCCAGCCGGGGCTGGGTATACGCGAGAATGAGTAGATTGTGTCCGAATTTGAGTCCGAAAAGGATTGTTTTCGAGTTGTTTGATTCAAGGACTTCCAAGAGGACTTAAAGACATCTATAAAGGCTTATAAAATGAGGGGAATAACACAGATTAGAGGAGATTATTAGGAGATTAGAGAGCATTCTATTAAATTAGATTAGAGTAAATTAGATCAGAACACTAGTTTTTATGAGATTTGGAGATTGATGCAACTTGGAGACCATTGAAGATTCAAAGTAGGAGCAAGGAGGGAGCGTCAAGTCTACTGACAATAGATTATCTCTTCTCATCTTCTTCTATTTTTTTCTTTTAATGTGTATTCAATTGTGGATTCTTAGTTTTAATTCAATAATCATGAACTAAATTCTTTGTTTGAGATTACAATGGATCTTATTGTGTAGTTTATTTTAATATGCTTTGTTATCAATTATTATGTTCTATTGAGAGGATTTTCTATTGTGATTTGGACTTAATTGTTTAATTACTTGGCCAACAATTACCGTGATAATCTATATGAACTCGAGAGATGAAGTATAGATTTGGATCTAATCATGAGAGCATGTGTTTAGGATTTTGTTATTAGCTTAAACTTGATGAGTGTTAAGGTAGAGATATGCTTGACATCGCATGTAATCGGATAGAGAACTTATTCTTAAACTTGCTTCAATTGTAATTCACATAGAGATATTGAAAGTAGTATGTACACAAGCCAATCATGTTTGATGATAAAGCATATACTTTGTAAACAATCTTATTCATTTATTAATAAAAAGTATTAATTTATTAAATGCTTTTAATTATCTACATGATGCTGTTTTATAATATGTGATAAACCCATAGTTTTAAGCAATGCTTTTAGAATAATGATGATGATCATTCTAATGAGATCTAAATTCTTAGAAAGCTTAAAACTAAAATAGTTCCCAATCGTTGGATTACTAAATTGGGGATTAGTGTATCCGGATAGATTGGTACATACGTTGCTTGCTCATTGGATGAGGATGATTGATCTCATGATCATTTGTGTGGAGACACTAAAGCAAGTATATAGGTGCTTATTAGAGAATAAGTTCACTGAACGTGACTCGCTAAGGAATACCTAATGGAGTTTTACTTGCATGTCAATAGGAATTCCTGTAGTGATAGTAGTACAAGTGATCCTTGGACTTGAGATCATCATAGTATCTTGTGTATGATGAGTTATACTTTGACTTATTCCTTAAGACCCTTAGGGTATATCAAAGGGTATGCTTGGGTATAATAAGTTGTACATGGAGATAATGTATGATCAATAAAGAATCTACCACTTCTAGTAAAAGAAGAGAAATGTCCTATGTGATTCGATAAATGACAACTCAGTAGTCCTTGGCCAAGGCAGAATGAAATTAGAAAGGAGTTTCTAATTTACATTATTTGGAGTTGTGCATTTAAGAGTCGAAATACATATAATTAAATAAAACAAGACTTGACAGAAATTCCATGTCTTATATTTAATTGGGACATTGTATGGTGGAAGGATTGAATTGTACGGTAACTATTTACTCAAAGGTTCTTTTATGATTAATGTTGAAATCTATATTATCTGGAAAGTCGTTGATCGCTAGGGAGGCTTATCCCTATTGTAGAATAAATATTATTTATTTAAATAAATTATTAGTTTAATTTATTTATTTAAATAAGATTAGAATTGTTCTAATTGATTTATTCACAACCGGTTTAATATGGAGAACCTAAAGGGTCACACCATAAAAGGAAAAATAATTATTCAAGAAGTTAATGGCATAATCGTAATAATAAGTTAAGTATATTTAATTTAATCTATGGTGATAGAATAAATTAAATAGCTTAATATTTATTATTTAATATTTTAGAAATATTAAATATAAATTAATAAGAGGAGTCTTATTATTATTATTACTATTATTATTATTTAATTCCTAAAGGAGTTTGGAAATTAATTAATATAAGTACTCTCATTTATTCCTAATAGGATTAGGAGGCAAAATTAGTTAAAGGAGTTTAATTAATTATCCCTAATAAGATTAGGGAGCCCATTTAATTAAAAGAGTTTAATTAAATAAATAATACCTTATTTTTAATAGGGTTACTTGATATCTTTATAAGAAGAGTCTTATATCAGATATCAAATATACGTAATTCCAATTGTTGGAGAGTACGCCCCTTTTTCTATAGAGATAGAAAAACTAGGGTTTAGCCAACCACTCATCTTCTTGAATCCTTCTTCTTCCTTGGTGGATCACCTCTAGAGGCCAAACACTTGGGTGGCTAACGTTGATCAAAGGAAGGAACCAAACCCGGTGGATTCAAGTTGAACGCGAAAAGGATTGGAGGTGAACTTGTACCTGAGGAAGCTCGGATCTTCAAGGGTATGGTTCTTATTCATGTCTTTTCGTTTAATTAATAATTATGCATAAAGGGTGATCCGGGTTTATGGTTTGTAAAATTTTTAAAACTCTGATTTTACACGCTTCCGCTAATTTTTGCAATTTGATTGCGTTCTTGAATATTACAAACCTAACAGATATAGTGGGTTAGTTGATTAAGGTGTTTAACGAATTTCTATCTTAATTGTGGATTGACGTTAATACGGTATTAGTGCATCGAGAGGTGGTTAATACTACTTTCGTGTTTTTGATTAACAATTCGGGATACAGAATAATTGATGAGAAGTGTGTTAACCTAAATGAAGCAATAAGTGAAGTTGTGATCTTAAATCTCTATAATCTGATTTTTAATTAGTGGTAATTAGAATTAGTTTAGTTAAATATTTTAATTTATAACATTAAATTCATTCGTTTAAATAAGATTGAGTTGGTTACGGGTTAGTACTCGGTGATTTTTATTAAATAATTCTCTGTGGGAACGATACTCAACTTATCACTTTATTACTTGTTGACCACGTATACTTACGTGTTGTGCATAAATAGATTTTACCGAACAAGTTTTTGGCACCGTTGCCGGGGAATTAGTTTAATACAGTTTTACCAATATTAGCTTCAATCAAATTAGTCTTAATTTAAACATTTTTATTTTTATTTTTAATTCTCTTCCTATATTTCTCTCTTTTCAGGTACCATGGATGACTTTGTGTATCAATGGCCATACACGAACATGACTCAACCGAAGGAAGCGAAGATTGACAGACTCGCGACACTCTCCGCAATGTTAACACAAATTGAAGAACTTTCGAGGAAGTTGGACGTTATCGCAGCCCAACAGAGTCGAAGGATGGCAGTTACCTGTGGCTATTGTGCTGGCAATCACCCGAGTAATCAATGCACCATCAATCTTGGGCCGGTACAGTATGGTGGTAACTACCTCAATCAGTATGTATATGATAATTATCATCAAGTTTGGGGGTATCACCTGGATTCTTCATGGAGTTACAACTATCAAGACCAATACTCTACTCCAAATCCAACATACACACCGGAATTCTCATATCAACCTCCATTAAAAGAAGAAAAGTCAAAGTTGGAGGAATTATTGTCCAAGTTCATAGCATCAAATGACGAGAGGAGGATTGATCAAGAGATATCAATGCAAAATCTGCAGAACCATATGGATCAAATACTCAAAGCCTTGAACAACTGTCCTCAAAACAATCGGTGTTATGATGAGGATTCCGAGATTGATGAAGTGCCCGAGCCAAATCTACAACTGGATGAGACACGAGATGTTGAAAAAGAGGAGACAAGTGGGGATAATGAAAATAAGGTCGGTGAATAACTAACTATGAGTACCAACTAGGATGAGCCGATGTTATTAGTGCCCCAAGTTCCTTCCCCGCCAAAGATCAAGGGTCCAGTTAGATTTGCAAAATCGTGCCCGCTTGGTAGTCATGTCGTCGGCAAGGCTCTTTATGACATGAGAGCTACTACAAATGTGAAGCCATGGTGGGATGAGAAGGAAAAGATAGAAGAAGAGCTCGTTGTTCTTGCCAAGCCTCAAAGCCCCAATCGAATCATAGGCTCAACGGACGGAAAAGCACCTAGTTATTCAATATTCTCAATTGGGCATATATTTAAACAAAGTATGCTAGGTGACTTTAACTTGATGGCTATTACAAATGGGAACCTACCAAAAGCTATATTATTTCTGATGGATGGAGGGTTCCTCAACTTTCGAAGAGGAATTGGATAGCATTGACCAGAAAAAGTCAGGTTGAAAGACTATAAATCAAGCGCTGACTGGGAGGCAACCCAGGAATTTTTTATATTTATATGCTTTACTAATTTATTTAGTAGATAGGAATTAAGTTGCTTATTAAGTTCTCTTATAATCTAATCCATGTTGTCTCTCTTCATTACAGGTATTGGAGGTCCAATGGATAGAAAATGATCGTCGCCGCCATCGCCACCATCAACTCACGCTTAGCTGATTACAGGGAAGTTCTCTTCTATTTATCGTTATATTCTTACAATGAGGACATTGTAATTGCTAAGTTTGAGGGAGTTTTGTTTAATTCATTATCGCATGTTTAGTTTATGTTACGTTATTTTGCATATGTTGTTAATTTAGTTTAGGTTCATTATAAAAAAAATCAAAAAAATCAAAAAATTCAAAAATAATAGTTAGTTACTATGTTTATCTTGCATGAGTCCAGCTGTTTGATATTTACAGTTTGTTTTGGCCAATGATGAGATTGGGATCGAGTAGACAAGTAGCGTACTGACTATTAGAGCTTTGATGTGATTTCTTGTTATGAATTGAATTTTTTTTCTGTTTGAAACTGGTATAATAAGGATAGCACAATAAAAACAACTTGTTGATTGATTGAGTTTAAATTGATACATAATGGGACTCTAAAGAATAATGCTAGTTTGAATGAAAGAATGAGAAGAATAAGTAGTGATGACTAAAGTTCGATAAAAACTTAAGTTCGGGAAAAAAAATTGTGATATATAAGCTTCAAAAAAAAGAAAAGAAAAAAAAATGAAAATAAAATATACCGTGGCTAGTTTTGTTTCAGGACCTTTGTTACTTGAGAAAGTACGCCCGAAGGGGTATCTTAAAACCTAGCGCCCTAAGGTCTTATATGGTCTGGGAGTCGTTAATCGAAAGCTCGCTAAGGGGTAGCACTGTTAGCCTAATGGAATGAGACATTAAATAGTCATGGTTAAAAAGTAAAAAAAAAGAAAAAGAATAATAAAACGGGAAAAGAGCAAAAAGCCCCCATAATGAAAAGTAAAGCATAAGTATCCCAGATTAGACTCTTGAACTTGGTGGATGTTTGACTTTAGTTGGATCTAGCTTGTTCGTGAATTTTTTGAGTTTACACTGTATGATGCCTTTGAAGAGACTTGTTATGTGTTAAATTTGATTTTATATCAGTTAACATTGTTGTGGAGCACACACGCACTATACCAGTAATAACAGTTTAAGATTTGATGATTGACTAGGAAATTGTTGATTGGTTTTGATATGAAGTATTATCATGTTTACTTGATTGCTCTAAGGTCGGTTGAATAGATTTGTGTTTATCAATACTGCTAGATTCGTAGGCATGTAGATTAGTTCCATTGTATTGCATTGCATTTTTGTTTTGTTTTTGCTTGAGGACAAGCAAAGGTTTAAGTTTGGGGGTATTTGATAAGTAGGTTTTATACCTACTTATCCGGTATCTTTTAATTGAATTAGTTGTTTTTATTCATGTGTCTTAGTTACTTTTCATGCATTTTGTGTTCGTTTTGTAGGTTATACGTTTGGAAGCGATGTGAGCAATTATTGGTAAGGAAAAGCACAGAAAATGCAAACAAAAGCAAGCCGGATATTATTTGTGCTTTCATGTCATTTCATCTTCTTGGCTTGGAGCTTGGACTATATTGTAGAGCGTTTTCTTAGCTTTCCGAAAAATCTTGAATCATTCCAATCGAAGTTCGGATGAAAGAGTTGTGGCATTTCTACCAACGGACGTCATTGAACTTCACCGTTTTGCGTGGTCATTTACATAGCAGTCGCTTACAGTCCAATTTCGACCATCATCCGTTTCTTATTTCTGAAATCTCAAAGAATGAAAGTTATAGATCTCGTCGATAGCTTCGATTTGATAGACCGCAGGCCCCGTAACTCCTCTCGGTTTAAAAGTTATGACAGTTTTAGCAGAGGAGGTTCCAGCCGAAAAATGTTATGGAAGATTGGTACCCAGCCGAGGCTGGACGTTTTTAGCCTTAGGATCCAGCCAGGGCTGGGTGTCTGGGAATTTTAACAGCTTGCCATCCAGCCGAGGCTGGCTTTTACAAAGGGAAATACCCAGCCGGGGCTGGGTATGCGCGAGAATGAGTAGATTGTGTCTGAATTTGAGTCCGAAAAGGATTGTTTTCGAGTTGTTTGATTCAAGGACTTCCAAGAGGACTTAAAGACATCTATAAAGGCTTATAAAAAGAGGGGAATAACACAGATTAGAGGAGATTATTAGGAGATTAGAGAGCATTCTATTAAATTAGATTAGAGTAAATTAGATCAAAACACTAGTTTTTATGAGATTTGAAGATTGATGCAACTTGGAGACCATTGAAGATTCAAAGTAGGAGCAAGGAGGGAGCGTCAAGTCTACTGATAATAGATTATCTCTTCTCATCTTCTTCAATTTTTGTCTTTTAATGTGTATTCAATTGTGGATTCTTCGTTTTAATTCAATAATCATGAACTAAATTCTTTGTTTGAGATTACAATGGATCTTATTGTGTAGTTTATTTTAATATGCTTCGTTATCAATTATTATGTTCTATTGAGAGGATTGTCTATTGTGATTTGGACTTAATTGTTTAATTGCTTGGCCATCAATTACCGTGATAATCTATATGAACTCGAGTGATGAAGTATAGATTTTGATCTAATCATGATAGCATGTGTTCAGGATTTTGTTAATAGCTTAAACTTGATGAGTGTTAAGGTAGAGATATGTTTGACATCACATGTAATCAGATAGAGAACTTATTCTTAAACTTTCTTCAATTGTAATTCACATAGAGATATAGTGGGTTAGTTGATTAAGATGTTTAACGAATTTCTATCTTAATTGTGAATTGACGTTAATACGGTATTAGTGCATCGAGAGGTGGTTAATACTACTTTCGTATTTTTGATTAACAATTCGGGATAGAGAATAATTGATGAGAAGTGTGTTAACCTAAATGAAGCAATAAGTGAAGTTATGATCTTAAATCTCTATAATCTGATTTTTAATTAGTGGTAATTAGAATTAGTTTAGTTAAATATTTTAATTTATAACATTAAATTCATTCGTTTAAATAAGATTGAGTTGGTTACGGGTTAGTACTTGGTGATTTTTATTAAATAATTCTCTGTGGGAACGATACTCAACTTATCACTTTATTACTTGTTGACCACGTATACTTGCGTGTTGTGCCTAAATAGATTTTACCGAACACATTAGTCAATCCAAAAGACATGACTAAGAATTCATAATGCCCGTACCGAGTTCTAAAGGCAGTCTTCGGAATATCCTCAGTTTTAACCTTCAGCTAATGATATCCAGAACGAAGATCAATTTTTGAAATGAATTGTGCTCCTTGTAATTGGTCAAACAGGTCATCAATATGAGGTAGCAGATACCTATTCTTGATGGTGACATAGTTCAATTCTCGATAGCCAATACAAAGTCGTATACTCCCGTCTTTCTTCTTTACAAATAAAACCGGAGCACCCCAAGGAGATGTACTAGGACGAATAAAACCGATGTCCAACAACTCTTGCAGTTGGACCTTTAGCTCCTGAAGTTCAATAGGAGCCATTCGATATGGGGTTTTAGAAATGGGCTTTGTACCAGGTTCAAGGTCAATAAAGAATTCAACTTCACGTTCTGGGGGTAGACCGAGAAGTTCTTCAGGAAATACATCAGGAAAGTCAATAACAACAGGAATATTATTCAAATATGATGTGTCTTTATTCAAATCCATAACATGGGCTAAGAAAGCTTGACATCCATTTTTTAATAAATGAATAGCTTTATAACTTGATATAACAGTGTTTGATTTTAATGGCTTAGTTGCTTAAATTCGCACAACAGGTTGGTTAGGAATATGAAAACTAACCACCTTACGAAAACAATCAATTTTGGCATGATGAGTAGTTAACCAATCAATCCCTAAAATCACGTCAAATGCAAGTATCTTTAAAGAGATAAGGTCAACAGGTAAGGTGATGGTGCCAACTTGGATCAAATAAGATTTATAAATAGTGGATGTGAAAGTTTCTCCTAACAGAGTCTCCACAGATAAATCAAAGTGTAATTTCTCCGGAGTCAAGTTTAAACGTTGAGCACAAGCAGGAGAAATAAATGAATGGGTAGCACCGGTATCTAGTAAGGTATAAACTTTGCATTATGATTAGCTTACCCGTGATCACCTTGTTTGGGTTCCTCGCATGTTGACCAGTCACGACAAACGCTCTTCCAGGAACCGTTGACTTTGACTTTTTTGGGACAGCCTTTTGAGTCACCATCCTCGCTGGACTTGGTTTCGCTACAGTGCAATCTCGAGCGATATGTCTTTCCTTTCCACAGTTATAATATACCTTAAACTGTTGGGGGCAGTTTGGGCTAATATGTCCTTCTTTTCCGCACTTATAGCATATGACCGGTGGTCGTTCTCCTCCCTTGGAACCAGTTACTGCTGGTGCTGACGTCTTCGTATAATCATTGTTGAATCTCCTCTTTTTAAAATCCCCTCCCGACTCACTTCTTCTATTCTCATGGCCACGATTACTACCAGAGTGGTTACCTCTTTTGTCCGTATTCTTCTTTCTCCGCTGGTTATCATTGTTCTGATGACTGCTATCACCAGTATGATCTTGGTTGTGGTCCCTCGGTTGACCGTACTCGTTATCTCTCTCTAATAATTGAGCCATGTTGACAACATCTGAATAGAGAGAAAATTTATAAGAAATGAGATATTGACGTATGCCGGGTTTCAAACCTCTAAGAAACATCCACGTCATACGTTCCTCATTCTCCACCAAATGAGGTGCAAACCCAGATAACTCCGCGAACTTCGCCTCGTACTAGGACACCGTCATGTTATTTTATTCCAATCTAATAAACTCTACCTCCTTCATATGACGAACACTTTCAGGAAAGTATTTGTCATTGAACAGTTTCTGAAATGTCTCCCAAGACATGCTGAGTGCGGCAGACTGAGTACACTTCGCAGACTCCCAACAGTAGTCTGCCTCGCCACGAAACATACATGTGGCAAATGGAACATTCTGTTCCTTCGTGCATCCCAAGACATCAAATATCTTGGTAATTTGTTTAACCCACGTCTCTGCCTTGATCGGATCCAGCTTTCCAATAAATTCTGGTTGTCCCAACTCTTTGAACTGCTTGGTTGTGACAAACCGTGAATTTCTATCATTTCCTCCTATATTTTGAACATGAATCTCCCTCGTCTGATTTTGCATGAACTACAAAAAGATTCTAAACATCCCATCGTTCATCGTCTGCTCAGTGGTGTTGTTTATAGGTGTAACATTGCCAGCCTATTGCACGTTCTCCTCGTTGGTGAGTACATGCATCTCCACGATCTCATTTACTCCATTGTTAACATTCTCAATTGCCATTCTTAAATACTTCCATAAAACAAGGGTTAATTAAACAAATTAACAAATCACATAATACCCCTATATTATGACCGACCAATAAATAAACTTAGGTAGGACACACTAGCGAAGGATTTACTCGTCTCTCCCCTCCTAGTTCTAATCCCCAATCTCCGTCAGAGATCATATCCCTAAGCTCTAATACCAACTGTGATGCCCCCAAAATAGGTATACAACACCTATTCTGAGTCCTCAAAATACATGGTACATAAACAACTACAACTTTATTAATACAACATAAAAACTGTGAGTTTAAATACAAATATTGTCATCTATACAATATCCACACTCAAATAAGTCCTCATTACAATTATTGATACATTATTTAACAAAAATGGTGAGAACTACTAAGACATCTTTCTAGAACCATCATTCCACTTCCCGACTAGAACTCGCTACATTCTCGCCTACTGAGAAGAAAAATGGAACAAAAAGGAAAAGGGTGAGCTCAACTAGCCCAATAAAGAATATTATGAGTAAGATAATATATAACAAATTATCGTTAGTCTTCAATGGGGAAAAATCTGATAAAATACAATAGACAACAAGTTTCAGATCAATATTCGCAGCGAAAACAATAATTCATAGAAGAGTTACGTAGAGAATGAAATCTACTATTATCTATGAATTTAAAAGTCCATCATCAATATTTTATCTCTGTAACATCAATCAATATACATCATAAATCAAATATTCATCTTTGCATTATAGGCCAAAGATACTCACCAGTTGGTCATGTTCATCTAAACACTTGTCCATCTTTGCACTACGGGTCAAATATATTCATCAGAAATCATTCATCTTTGCACTACAGGCCAAAGATATTCAGTAATATCATCATTTAGGACTGAGGATAATGAAAAATATTTTAAAAGAAACGAATCCAGTGAAACAAAATAACAAATAATAAGGATTCGTATTTCGGTTTATCCATGTCCAAAAATACCTCATAAGTAATCATAGTGGAGTAAAATTCAAGAATGATCAAAACATGGATACAATCAAAGCTAGTATCCATAATAGATATTTTGGACAAAAAGAAAAAAATTTCATTTTTCAGTGAATAGTGTCGTATTCGTGAATAGTACCGTATACATGAATAGTGTCGTATACGTGAATAGTAACTATGATACAAAAAGTTCTAAATTTGATAAAAAGTTCAAACCAATATTTCGGCATAATGATATTGAAGAAAATAATATCATTTAAGAAGAAAATAACATCCCTTACCTCGAAAAGACAGTACTTCTGACTGGAATATTGGATATAGAGCTGAAAAGAACTTGCACCGTATAGCAACACTCAAAGTCTTAAAATACTCATAAGAATACGCTCGATAATATAGAGAGAGAGAAAACTTGTTTCTAGTGTGATTTTCAATTCTAACCTAAGCACCCTATTAATAGAAAAATGTTTAGAACATCAAAGCAGAAGATTTAATATAATATTAATATATTATATATAAATTCCTACGCTCACATTCTAAGATCTGAATTCAGCCACCTTGCACATGTTAATGATGCCCACAAAATATAAAAAAATGTTTTTATTAATAAAAATAAATAAAACTTCCAAAAATTAATTATTTCAGAACTTCAAAACTTCAATAATTCATAATAAATAGCCCTTTTGACAGATAAATTCAAACCACATGTCTTTTCAATAGGAAATTTCATTATCTACAACTTTACAGAAGAAAAGTTTTCCAAATTCCAAACAGAAATTGACCGAATCTACAAACGGACGATTTTACAGGCTATAATCAAATTTCAGTCAAGAAATGGGCCCACAAACATGTTTAACATGTTTGAAATAACTTTTTTAACAAAAATATTCTTCCTCCACATATACTCATATATCCCACATTCATTGTAAAAATATCCTCATTATTATATTATAATAATATAATAAAATATTATTTTATCACAAAAGATAAAATATCGATTTTTAACAATTGTCACTTTAAAAAAATTTCCATCTATATCCACATAAAATGAATATTTTTCTCATCATATAAATCAATAATTAATTATTCACAAATAATATTACCGAATCACGATACTAACAACCAGGCAGTTCCCAAGAAAGAGGGGGCTTTCCAATAAGGATTTCTCTTTACTGGCGCGCAATTAGGTGACCAAACCTCTCCTTAGATAGAACTTTATAGACATTGCCAATAATGTTATCTAATAATATTATTCAGATAATATGAATTGTTGCTTCGATAATGGAAAATATTGTGTAGTGACAATTATTGAAACAACAGTAATATAAAATATCAACGCAACAATTATTGAATCAATAAAATAAAATACTGAACAGTAATTACTGTAAGAATTATTGAGTAGTGCCTTCTTACGTAAGAATCAATAATTGGTGCAATACCGTGTGCTACTGTGCAACAACGTGTATTACTGTGTTTTAACCACCGAGTATTCCAACAGTATTAACGGTAACAACTACGCCGTTATTTATAAACAACTTATACTTGTCATTTTCTTCATCTAATCTCTTTTCATTATGGGGCCCACACAAGGATGCGCCGTCGTACGAATATTCCCCAACAGTAAGAATATTCCACGACCAAACGAATATTCTCCGATAAAAATAAATATTTTATAACCACTTGCTTATTTGAAATATTTGCGCATTTTACCCATAAACTAACTACATTAATCAAATCAACCCTTACTATTTAAAAATAATAAATAAAGGAAATTTAATTTCATTATTAATAAGTTGGGGTCTTACAGATGTCATGTGCGTCTTATTTGAGTATGGGTTCAAGCAGGGTTATACGATATGGATCTATCATGGGGAAACCTGGTTGGATGAACATGAATCAGAACCGGAATCCGAAGGTGACGAAACCTTTGACTGTACTAACATGATAGTCGAATGTAGAGCCCCCAAATCTGGGTACTTGAAACACGAGCTCGGTGCTTTACGATACCATTTCTATGAGCGGAATAATACTAATTATAATAGCAATAATATAAAGATCAACTTAATTTACATATCATCAGAGTCTGAATCCCAAGTACATAACCTTTAAACATTCATTACAATCTATGATAGATAATATATATCATATTTGTCTTAATAAAGTTAACTATTACATAACATATCATTGCGTTCATTCAGCAACCTTTCCCTTTTCCTTGTTCTTAGCAGAGCTCTCTGGTCGTTCACACTTAGCTGAAAACATTTAAATTAAGCAAGGATGAACATTCGAGTGCCCAACAAGTAATAGAAATTATATATATATATATATATATATATATATATATATATATATATATATATATATATAAGCTGAAAGAATTTAAATGTTTTCTTTATACTACCCTTTTACAATGATTCAATAGTTGTGAAGTAATCTGTACCAATGATAATAATATATCAAATCTATACCAAATCTTTGAAACTACGTACTGATTATAAATAGGGTTTATGTGACATGCTATGAACATTATTTTCAATTTTCAAATAGGTTAAACAAAAATTCATCTGCAAACCGTCATAACTTACCGACACGGGGGATGATCAGCCCGTTATGCCCTACATTGATCAATACTACATGCAAGAACGAGGGTATCATTCACTCTGTCCACCTTGGGCGCATAAAAGTTTTCCCATGTAGGGATGTTCATACTTGTCTGGGTTCCAAATCAAAGGTTTTATCTTGTTCAACAATAATCTATAATTCAACATATATGTATACGGGTAATTGACAAATGTATATCAACATGTAATTAAATACAATGATTACACAAGTGGGGACACTTGTATAACCATTTATAGAAATTAACGAACAGAATATATATCTGAATTATCATATACTAACATGTTGATAATCAATGGGCGTATATAATATAGGGTTAATAATCTGTACAATAATAATATAGTTTAGAAACATTCTTACTCATGTCCATGCATAAAGAAATTGTAAATGAAAGATATTTGCTTGATGCGCTGCTTACAGTTCACAACTTAGTTTTTATCGTTTATATCACGACCTATCATTAATCAGATCATTCATTTGATTAGAACAATATACTATAACACATAGTACTGCATTTTGCAGTAAGCACATAACCTAATCACATTATTACCCATGTTTAACAACCATTGAATCACAAATAATCATTTATATCTACTCAATTATCTAAGTCCAGATCAATTTCTGAAACATGTCGGTGTACCGACAACTTTATCGGGTAATTATCGAGTCTAAGACTCTATTCTGTAACTCAATATCGATAAGTATTAGTCATATTATTTTTAAATGACTATATAATTTTTAAAACATTTATTATAATTTTATCATGAATTTCAAACACCGGAATCATTATTAAATGATTTAAATATTAAACAATTTTATTATCATTAATATTTAATTAATATTAAACTATTAATGAAATCATTTCGAAAATGTTAAAGTTGTTTATAATAACTTGAAATACTTTTAAAGTATTAATATTACCCTTAAATGATTTTTAAAATATTTAAAATCATTTTTAAATAATTACCATTAATATTAAAGTATTAATGTTCTATTTATCAAAATATTAAAAGTCATTAATTATAACTTAAAATATTTTTAATTCATTTATATCCTTTTTAAATGATTTTTAAGTTAATAAAACCATTTTTAAACTATTTATTTAATATAATTACTAAATAAATTCAATATCATTAATAATAACTTAATAATTATTATTATTAAATTATTAATGAAATTATTCTTTAAATATTAAAAGTTATGTTTTATAACTTAAAATATCTTTAAACACTTTATTTTCATTTAAAATGATTATTATAATATAAAAATCATTTTAAAATTAAATTATTTAATATAATTATTAAATAACTTTAACTTCATTAATAATAATTAATTAATGAAATTTATCTTTAATATTGAAAGTTATATTTTATAAATTAAAATATTTTTAAATACCTTATTATTATTTAAAATGATTTTTAATATAATAAAATCTTTTTTAATCAATTTATTTAATTCATTTAGTAAATAACTTAATTATCAATAATATTAAATTTATTAATAAAATTTATCACAAAATATTAAAAGTCATTAAAAATAACTTAAAATATTTTCTTATATCATAATATAATTTTAAATGTTTTTTCAAATATTAAAATAATTTTTAAATAATTTATTTAATTTTATAATTAAATAAATTAAATACTTTTAATATTCCAAAAATATTAAATATTTATGAAATATATTTAAAATAATTAAAAACTAATTTTCATAATTTAAAATAATTTTTAATAATTTATTTTGTATATTTAATAATTAAAAACTGATTTTTCATAATTATTTAATAAAAATAATTAATTTCTGGAAAATAATATATATTGTCTGTCGCTAAAGCCCTCGTCGCCTTAGGTGTTCTTGAGCTCTCAAGAACATTCATAGCAGTGGACGAGGGGCCAAGTTTGACCATGGATAATTCCGTGTGTAGTGTGCTTCTGGACCAGCTAATCATTAAATCGTGTAGTACTAGTGTAATATTACATAACACAACAACAATCATGATCATAAAACATATAACCAAGAAGATCTGAGCCTCCAAAAGTGTTGTCAGGACTGTTCTTCATTTCTGGGTTACCCAGAAATGAAGAACAAATCATGAGTCATACTTTGAGCCTTTACTACATGCTATCCTTGTAATGGTTTTGTTATCTATAAGCTGCAGTGTGTAGCCAACATGCAAGGGTGGAGATCCATTACATCAAAACAACATAACAACCACTGAGTTAGCAAATCTATGTCGGTCAACCCATGTCAGACGACACGGTCAAGCATTTTCTGGGTTACCCAGAAAATAGCTTTCTTGCTCGTCTGGCTTGGTTTGACCGTCGACTACGCTTCACCTATTAACGTTTTAGGTGATATTAAGGCACACCAATGAATTATAACATACATACTACAACTTAGACTCACGATCCATAACATATCATCAAAGTACTGTCAGATCTAATGCGTAGAAAATCTTGTCAGACGCTGCAAACTACTTTCTGGGTTTCCCAGATTTCCTCTGGTCATGCCCGGTCAACGGGTTTTGACCAAGAATAACTAACGATATAGACATGTAATCACAGTGGTTCCACTTCCAGATTAAAGAACACATATCAAGCTACATATGACAACTTTTAAAAAATCAAAAATTAAAAATATGAATAGATCTACAGCCACTGACATTCACTGTCAGACCACAAAACAAACTTTTTCCAGAATTGGCTAATCTTCAAATCCGAGCCTCTAGATGTTATGGATCTAACATCTAGCAACACAGATCATCATTAGACACCTTATATAACATGTTTAACACACAAAAAAAACATCAAACATCAGATTTTTGGATAGAAATCATGCTAGGGTTTTATACCTCTTATGAACAATTTTGATTTCTTGGCTTCTGATTTGGTTATGGTGTTCGTGGGGTGGAGCTTTGATATGGGATTGATATGCTACTAAAATTTGGAGGTGAGAGCTTGAGAGAGTCAAGGATGAGAGTTGTGTATAATAAGTGAGCAAATGACACTTTCTCTCTCTCAAATCTATATATACTACTAATATACAATACATTTGGCTGAATTAGAGGCTGAGTGCTGTCAATTTTAAGTCAAGAGAGTTGTTGCATTAGGTCACCAACCCCTTCTATTGTCAAAACCTATTTGCTAGCCACAATAATACACAAAGGGGCAATTTGGTCATTTGTCTAACACATTTAATGGAAAAATTATAACTTGCCAAACCCTTAGGGTTTAACCCTTAGGGTTTTAACCCTTAGGGATTTAACCCTTAAGATTAGCACAAATTATAGGATTTTCCCACAAGGGTTTGCACAAAAATAAAATTAAATAAATTTTAGTTTCTAAGATTTTGAAATTAGGGTTTCTTAATTATGATTAATTTTCTAATTGCACTATATATGAACATTAAGGTTTAAAATCATTAATTATAAATAACATTACTAATTCAACAATTAGGGTTTACTATTTCGATAATTTAGGTTTACTAACTTAAAAAAAAATTAGGGCTTAAACTATTATTTAGGGTTTTCAAAATTAGGGTTTCTAAAAATTATTATTTCTAAATATTTAATTAGGGTTTACCTAATTAATCTCTTAATACACAACATAAAACATATAACACAGTTATATATATAACAGTCTTGTACTCTAATTTGGATCTCAAATTAGGGTTTAACATTATTACTAGGGTTTTAGTCATAATACACTGTAATTGACCAACCATTATCAATACGGACATACAGTACATATTTATAGCACTGAAAAATCAAAATATAATTAATATTATATTATTATTCTCATACCTTGACAATAATCCAAAATTACGGTTTGGATTCCATATCTGATTTATTCTTCATATTTAACCTTAATAATTAAGGTAAAATAATTAACTTAATAATCTATACTAAAATTCATATAATAAAATAATTATTATAATTATTCTGAAAATCACTTCATATATTATTTAAATAATATATGATTATATTTTCATTGAAAATAATTAATAAAAATATTTCTGCTATAAATTAATTATTATAAGAATATACTTTATATAAATCAATAATTCTAAAATAAAATTATTTGTAAACATTTATGTAATAAATATATTTTTATTTACCACATAAATATATATACATTATCTTGTACAAATCCTCATCCTTAAATAAAAAAAAATTATACCCAAAATTTCTTATTTATTTATGTAGAAAATATCGGGTTGTTACATTCACCCTCCCTTACAAAGATTCCGTCCCCAGAATCACTGTTTTAAAAACCTATACATACCATGGTACATAGCATACATAACCAGTGCAAGTAGATCTCGATCATAATTTGATCGAACTGATCTTTTAACTAATCACATAAAGCTTGTCTTTCTGATTAAACAGAAATTTAATTTCTAAAAGAACTGAAATTCCTCCCTCAAAATTTCTTTATGTAATAATTTACTATATATAGGAAAATCATGTATAATAAAATAAAAGTTGTATGAATAATACCTGGAATTCCATTGCCAAATGCTACCGAATCCTGGACTGTCATGTTGTAGGCCCTTGTAGTAGTTTTTTTTGGTTTGTTTGACGAAGTCAGTCCGGTGATTGCTAAAGTTCCGCTTCCAGTGCCCGTGTTCAGAATTCCTGTCTCCACCCTCCTCTTCGGACAATCTTTCACATTGTGCTCAGTCGATCTGCACAGAAAACACCCACTATTCATCCTAGGATTGGGGCAGTTGGGAGAGTTATGGCCCTCTTGCCCACACTTATAGCAAACGAATTTTCCTTTTAGACACTCCCCTGAGTTGTTCTTTCCACAATTCTTGCACGGCATAGTTTGTTTCTTCATACCTTTTTGCTTCACCTGCACACTTCCAAAACTTCTCCCCTTCGTCTTGCTACTACCACCCCTACTTCCACTATTAATTTCCACCTTCCCAGCTCCTTCAACCATGCCCTTATTCTTCCTCTCCTTGTTGTAGAGGCTCATAGCCTCACTCTCCTCCTCAGCAATAATTGCCTTCTCCATGAGTGCTGTAAATGTAGGAATTTGCAACACCGCCACCTTGTTGTAGAGCCAGGGTTTTAATCTCAGCAAACCTCCTTTCCTTTCTAGCCTCTGTATCAACTTGATGCGGGGCAAACCTAGCTAACTCGTTAAATTTGGCGGCGTATTCTGACACTGTCATATTCTCCTGCTTCAACTCTAAAAATTTCACCTCCATCCTAGCCTGCATACTGGACGAGAAATAGTTCTCGAAGAACAGTGTCTTAAACCTATCCCATGTGACTACACCTTCCCCTGCCCTAGCCTGATTCGCTTCCCACCAAAAATTTGCCTCCCCTTCATCATGTAAATGGAAAAAGCAGTCTTCTGCCCTTCATCTACCCTAGCTACCATGAATGCTTTTTTAATCTCTTTTACCCAAGTCTGGGCTCAACAGGGTTAGTTGTACCTTTGAACTCTGGTGGTCCTACCGCCTTAAAATCCTTGAAGTTCGCTAAGCCGTTGTCCGGCTAGTTTCCAACGACTGGTATCCCTTGCTGCATAGCTTGTGCTACCATGTTTGGAAAGTGTTGCATCGGGTCTGCTTGTTGTTGTCCCTAAACGTTGTTGATTGATTCTTCTGCCCTTTGGTTTCGAGTTCGACGTCTTGGTGACATTATCTGATTAAATAAACATGAATTTAACTTGCATTCTAAACCTTATCATATCAGTTTAATATATTAAACTTGTTCCATTACTCAAACATAGATTTATATTCATTTAACGAATATTTTACATAACATAGCACATAATGCTTTAAACATCATCCATCCCTTTGTGACTACAAAAGTCGGGATTTACAATCTTGACTTAATACAAAAGTTGGAAACATTACATTACACAGACATACTTATCATATATATATTACCTTAAACACACCTACAACACAAAACTTATACCACCTATTTACTAAGCCTTTTTTCCTGGGACAACCTTTTGCTCAATGACCTTCTATCCCATAGATAAAACATGTTCCTGGTTTGTAGTCAGGACAATGATGAGAGGTATTTCCCTCATGTCCGCAAATGTAACATATCTTTCTCCATTTCTTCTTATCGGATTTTCCTAAGTTATGGTCTTCTATCTTTCTTTTGCCCTTCTTGCTTGGAGCTGCACACGATGTGTTGCTTGTGGCTCCCATCTGATCAATTTGGATTTTATGCTTATCTTGTTCTTCCATTATTTCTATTAACTTTTGACGCAACTAACTATTTAACAACTTTTCTATCTCCCACAGCCTTTCCAAAGAAGAAACCTTGTTCCTCAGACCTTACACCTCCGTTGATGCTTGATCAACTTCAACTTTAGTGTCCGAATCACTATCTGTCAGCTCCACCATCTCCGGATCTGGTACTACATTTTCTATGATAACCACATAGTCTGAGTTGTTTTCATTGTGAGCCTGTATTTCAGCTATTGGCTTTGATATCAGCTCGGGTTTATGGGTTTGACCCTTCTTCATGTTATATGCATATAACAAGCCTTTTCCACCAGACATCTACACATATAAATTATTCTGATTAGTAAATTGTTTATACACACAGCAAATAAGAGTTTTATATAAGTTATCTTTTATTTTATTTGACGATGAATTTATTCAATTCATCTCTTTTTAAACTCTATATGAGTTATTTATATTTTCAACGTTTCCATCTGTTCTAAGGTTATAGCCTAAGGTCTAACCCACCTAAGGTTTTTAACCCTGAGCACTGATACCAACCTGTAGAGCCCCCAAATCCGGGTACTTGAAACCCGAACTCGGTGCTTTACGATACCATTTCTATGAGCGGAATAAAACTAATTATAATAACAATAATATAAAGATCAACTTAATTTATATATCATCAGAGTTTGAATCCCAAGTACGTACCCTTTAAACATTCATTACAACCCATGATAGATAATATATATCATATTTATCTTAATAAAGTTAACTATTACATAACATAGCATTGCATTCATTCAGCAACCTTTCCATTTTTCTTGTTCTTAGCAGAGCTCTCTGGTCGTTCAGACTTAGCTGAAAACATTTAAATTAAGCAAGGATGAGCATTTGTGTGCCCAACAAGTAATAGAAATTATATATATATATATATATATATATATATATATATATATATATATATATATATAAGCTTAAAGAATTTAATTGTTTTCTTTATACTACCCTTCTACAACGATTCAATAGTTTTGAAGTAATCTGTACCAATGATAATAATATATCAATTCTATATAAAATCTTTGAAACTACGTACTGACTATAAATAGGGTTTAGGTGACATGCTATGAACATTGTTTTCAATTTTCAAATAGGTTAAATAGAAATTCATCTGCAAACCCTCATAACTTACGTGCACGGGGGGTGATCTGCCCGTTATGCCCTGCATTGATCAATACTACATGCAAGAACGAGGGTATCGTTCACTCTGTCCGCCTTGGGCGCATAAAATTTTTCCCGTGTAAGGATGTTCATACTTGTCTGGGTTCCAAATCAAAGGTTTTATCTTGTTCAACAATAATCTATAATTCAGCATATATGTATACGGGTAATTGACAAAGGTATATCAACATGTGATTAAATACAATGATTATTCAAGTGGGGACACTTGTATAACTATTTATAAAAATTAACGAACAGAATATATATCTGAATTATCATATACTAACATGTTGATAATCAATGAGCGTATATAATATAGGGTTAATAATCTGTACAGTAAAAATATAGTTTAGAAACATTCTTACTCATGTCCATTGCATAAAGAAAATACAAAGGTAAGATACTTGCCTGATGCGCTGCTTACAGTTCCCAACTTAGTTTTATCGTTTATATCACGACCTATCATTAATCAGATCATTCATTTGATTAGAACAATATACTATAACACATAGTACTGCATTTCGCAGTCAGCACATAACCTAATCACATTATTACCCATGTTTAACAACCATTGAATCACAAATAATCAATTATATCTAATCAATTATCTAAGTCCAGATCAATTTTCGAAACATGTCGGTGTACCGACAGTTTTATCGGGTAATTATTGAGTCTAAGACTCTATTCTGTAACTCAATATCGGTAAGTATTAGTCATATTATTTTTAAATGACTATATAATTTTTAAAACATTTATTATAATTTTATCATGAATTTTCAAACACCGGAATTATGATAACCCTGGATTTCGAAAAATCCAAAATTTGCGAATAATTTTTTTTTAATTAATATTAAAATTAATTATCAATTTGGTGACAAGTATCTGTGATACGAGTCTCAAGAAAGTTAATTTGTGTATTGACTAATAAATTTAGAGTAGAGTTGTGCTTAACAACTTTAGAAAACCCTAACCCTAATTTTCGGATAGGGATTTGATAAAAAAAATACAATTAAAATAATTGTATTGTTGATTATGTGTTTGTACTATTTAGAAATGTTGACCAATAGTTGACTGGATAAGGTTTGTAATTAATAAACCTTAATAAGGGATTTAAAACCCTAATCTTAAATTTAGAAAATAATTTGTACAATTAAAAACCCTAATTGTACGCCGAAAAACCCTAATTTCAAAACCAAGAATTGTAAACCCTAATTAGGCAACCCTAATTTTTATTAGCATGCCTAAAGTGTTTGATAAACTTAAATATGATTAGAAAACACTAATTATATTTTTCTAAGTTAAATTTCTATTTTAGAAACCCTGATTTTATTTTAGAAAATTTATTTTTCTAATTAAACCCTAAATTTGAAAATTGTGGAAATTAGAATTTTATAACCTAAAGGGTTAAAACCTAAACCCTAGATTGCTCAAACCCTAAACCCTAAGGGTTTGCAACAAATGAGAAATCTAGAAATAAAAGGAAAAGACTAGAATACCCTTTTTTCATTTTTTTAAATGGTAACTTGTAAGATTTGATTTAGCTTTAGTTGGTCACCAACTATTGTTGACATTGTGGCTCAAAAACATCCAGTAAATCAGTCTAAATCGTCCAGCACATTAGCTTTTGCATCATACCATCATATATATTGATTTGGGAGAGAGAAAGTTTAAAAAAGTTGCCATTTTTCATTCATGCTCTTATCAACTCTCTCTCTATCTCAAAGCTCCAAAATTTTAGAATAGACCAGTCCCAAATTCAGTCCTTAGATCACCCAATATCATTTAGGAAGATCAAGATCAAAATTATTTAAGAGAAGGTATAACCCTATTTTATTTCTGATCTTTGATGCTAAGAAATTTTGTGTGTTTAAGTGTTTATAATCTTGCTAATGGATGTTTTATGAAGATCTATGATGATCTATCATGAATCCATTGCATCAAAGTGCCTTAAAAGGATGTTTTTCAAAATCTGTTCTTGAACATTTTCAGTGGTCTGACAAGAAATGTCAGTCGCTCTAGATCTTTCTGTGTTTAAGATTTTTGTTCTTTTAAAGTTTTAATTAGTAGTCTGTTATGTGTCTTTAAGCTGCAAAAGAAATCAGAGTCATTACATGTCTAGATTTGAAGATATTCATGGTCAAAACCCGTTGACCGGGCATGACCATGAACTTTCTGGGTAACCCAGAAAGTGTTAACGAGCATCTGACAATGTTTTTCAAGGTCTGGATCTGTCAGATGTTGTGTTGTTTGATGTTTTGTTTGTGACCAAGTTGTAGTCTGCTAGATCTACTATAATAATATGTCCTTACATCTTTTAAACCATCATTGTAGCGATTTGAGTGGTTAGTCAAACTAGCTTACTCGTCATGAATGTCTGTTTTCTAGAATTTCCAGAAAACGCATGAACACGGTTTTTGTCAGAGTTTGACCGGATTATATCTTGTAGATCTGTTGTTGTTAAACTGATGTGTTGCTTTGTGAGTGTTCTATGACATACGGTCTATAATGGTAAACCTTTAAATCACATAAAACACGACCAGAACATGGATTAAAATGAAGTTGAAAGTGGCTGGTCGAATTTTCTGGGTTTCTGGAAAACCCAGAAACCGTCTGACAGCAATTTGGGAGGCTTTGATCTCCTTGTTGTGATGTTGTTTAACCAAAATATCGATTAGGTATTGTAGTGTTACATTAATACTACAATACCAAAGTTTTAGATAGCCCAGAACATGAGCAGATTGGAAGTTAAAGCCGGTCAAACATGACTCATAGATCTGCCGGCTGTCAGTGTTCTTGAGCTCAAGAACACCTACAGCGACGCTTTGTGTCGCTAAAGGCCTATAGCGACGGTTTTAATTAATTTATTTTTTGAATATTCCAGAAATTAATAAAAAATAGAAATAAATTCTAAAAATAACCAAAAATGGTTTTAAAAATTATTTTAAATTATGAAAAATAATTTTTGACCAATTGGAATATTTTTATTTAAAATTTATAATTATTTAAATATTAAAGGTATTTAATTTATTTAATTATTGTATTAAATAAAATTGAGAAAAATGATTTAATATTATGAAAAATCATTTTAAATAAGAATAATGTATTTAAAAATATTTTGAGTTATAAAATGTAACTTTTAATATTTTTGGAGAATTTTCATTAATAATTTAATATTAATGATATTAGATTTATTTGATTATTAAATTAAATAAATAAGATAAAAATAATTTTAATGATTTATAAATCATTTTAATTGAGAATAAAGTGTTAGAAAATATTTTAAATTATAAAATATAATTTTCAATATTTTTGGAGAATTTTCATTAATAAATTACTATTAATGATGTTTGATTTATTTGATTATTATATTAAATAAATAAATTAAAAATGATTTTATTGATTTAAAAATGAGAAAAATGGTTTTAAAATATTTTAAGTTATAATTAATGACTTTTAATATTTGGATAATAATTTCATTAATATTTATATATTAATGGTGATGATTTAAAAATGATTTTAATTATTTTAAAAATCATTTAAGTAGAATATTTATGGTTTAAAAATATTTTAAGTTATTGATGATAACTTTAATATTTTGGAATGTATGTTATTAATATTTTGTTATTATTAAATATTAATAATGATAAGATTATTTGATAATTAAATCATTTAAAAATGATTTAAGTGTTTGAAAAATTATTATAAATTATAATAATTGCTTGATAATTATTAAAAGCTTCCGAAAAATATTATTAATGATAATTGACTTATCTAAATTAATATTGAAGCTTAGAGACCAAGTTTAATTGACAATCAATGTGTTAATTGTCGAATAGGGTGACCAGGACACCGAGAATGGATCGAAGTCCAACCAGACTGAATTAGTTTGACTTGTTAAGTGTTTATATAGGTTATAAACACTGTTGTGGCTATGTGGTAATGTGTCTATGAGAAATTTGACTGTGAATTACAGTGCTGTGTGTTATGAAATATTGTGCTAATTGTTAGACCGATATTATTGGTTATAGGTCTTTCGAAAGCAGATACGTATTTTGTGTAGCCGTAATCAGCGGAAGAGGCAAGTTCCCTAACTCAACCTTGAGTTATTTCATTCAATTATTATTGGTGGATAATTATTGCTAATTATACCACGTCCAGGGATTTATTGTTGAAATTAAATTATTGAATTAGAAAATATATATTCGTAGAATTACTGTAGTTGGATATTCATATCTATAGAAGTTAGAATTGACAGTACAGATAATTCCTGTTTATTGTCGAATTATGTTGAGAAATGTCTTAGCCAATTATTCTGGTTAGACAAACATTGGTAAAAACATGTTAGGTTTGAGAAGAGAAGCAAATAGAATTTGAAATCCCAGTATTTCGTTGTAAAATCAAACTTTTGATTCCAAGACTGAGAAGAACAACCTTTTATATAAAGGGAACATTTTGTTGGTCGTGAATTCGACCTTTGCGCGCGTTTTGAGTATTATGCATAATATAGGGTACAAAGAGTTGGCCGGCTCTGAGTACTTGCAGAGGCGTATGATTTAATCTTTATGGTTATCTGATACACATGAGTATTTATCAAAGTAAATCTTTGATATCTACCCGAGAAAATAAAGTTCAAGATCTTGTGTGATTACTCAGTATAAATATGGAGAAATATTTCATTCGTAGAATTGATTCTAAATTATTCACTAGAATACCGTAGAAACTTTGAAAGCGTTGTACTCTTTCATTAGTGAATTATTATGTTGTATAGAATACGAGAAAACTTGTTATTGAATAACGATTTGTTCAGCTATTTCAAAGTTTCCCGAACTTTGGTTTCATTCTATCAAAATAGATAGTCTGTTGTTTTGAATCCTTATACATTTATTGTATGTATTAACTTGCGGGGCAAATTAGTTGCTCACCCTTGCTAAATAAAACTTTTCAGATAGAGGAGAAGTTGCAGGAGGTGCTGCAAAAGACAAAAGCAAAGGTGTTGTAATAAACTAGTTATAATTAGCTATGTTAAACAGTATTATTTATATTATTATATTGTAAACCCTTTTTGTATATCTAAAGGGTATGTTTGTAAAGTTAAGGTTAGAGAACCTGGGTGATGTATTATTATTAAACTCTGATAAAAACTTATGAAAGTTACTATCTATATATATCTATATATATTATGGGTAGTTAAATGTTATTTATATTGTGGATCGTGAACACCAAACTCGGGGGTCAGGTAACCCGGATTTGGGGGTGTCACAGGTTGGTATCAGAGCTGTAGTGACAAAGGTGTCACCAGCTGGTAGTGGAGCTGTAGGTTATAAACCTTAAGTGGGGTGGGGGAAAAACCCTAGGATTATGACCATAGCGAGATAGAGAATACTCACTTAGAGTACTAAGTGAGGGATCGTTGAAGTGTATCGATAGTGAGATAAGTAAATTCGTAGTGAGAGAAACTTGTACTGGTGAAGTACTAATCAAGTTGTTCAAACTGATTGTAAGATGTCGGGAGAAGATATGAGTACAGAGAAGCCAGCGGCTGTCGCACCAATGCCAGTAGCCAAGGTGCCAGCACAAAGCGAATCGGTTGAAGAAGTGGAGAAAGATGAACCAATGATCAATCTTGGGAGTGATCATGATGATTATCCTGAGATGTATCTAAGTGGTGATGAGGAGGCGGAGTCTGAAGAAGCTAGGGTGGAACTAAAGAATAAGATCAAGGTTGGTGAACATGATCAGTTATCTGTGGAAGTCCAGGAACTCCGGAGCAAAGTATTTCTTTTGGAGGAGTTGTGGAAGACGGAGCGGGCGTTACGTGAAATGACTGAAGAACGGAACGAGTTGAAAGCGCAAGTAGAACAAATGAAGACTGAAGGTGGTGGATCGTCTGAAGGAACAGGCAAGAAAGACAAGAAGAAAAGAAAGAGGAACAATGACAGTGACAACTCTGGAAATTCGAACCCGAAGAAAAAACAAGCTTGTATCAAGTGTGGAAAGATTCACGCTGGAGAATGCATGATGTGGAAGAACGTGTGCTTCAACTGTAAGCAGGAAGGACATATCTCTTTGCATTGTCCTAAACCAAATATGAGGAAGTGTTTTTCATGTGGGCAGACGGGTCACGGATTCAACAAGTGTCCCAGCAAGAAGAAGATTGGAGAAAAAAGTGGTCGGTAGACAACTTAGATATATGTAATCGTATCTTTTGGTAGAAGTTTCTGATATTAAGATATGTAATATCAAGAACGATGTTTGAACATATGTAAATATATGTTTGTATGAATAAAATCTTTATTTTCTATATGAATATAAGATTAAAATGAAATTGGTGAGTTCTTAAAACTCATACTTATGTGACATTCTTGACTCATAGTTATATGAAATGTTTATGAACCCCTCAGCGAACGGACGCCAAAGGTCAGACTAGGGTAAGTTCGTAAACTCATATAATTGTGGCCAGGTTATAAACTCATAAGTGTGGTTTTATGAACTGGAAATAGTAATGTGAAATTGGAGAATGTCAACTTTTTGTGTAAAGTTGGGGAATTGCAACTTTTGTAAAGTTGTGTGTGTTAACCCTAGTATTATTTTAAAGGGATAGTTATATGTGTTAAGTACTATAGGTACTATGTGCTATTTGAATAAATAGGCGATTACTTGAGAATTATGTGTTGAATTCTTATTGTGTTTAGAATTTGTGTAGAATAAGAGTATTAATATAAGATTTTCATTTAAATCAGATCATGCCGCCTAGACGCCAGAATCGGAACCAAAGAGAAGAACAATCAGTGAATAACGAAGAAGGTCAAGTGGACCCGATGCAGAATTTTGTGAACATGCTGGCCCAAGCTATGGAAAACAGGGCTCCAGCCAGGGGAAGACCAAGGAATCAGCCAGCCGACAGATTGGCTAATTTTAAGGATTTTAAAGCGGTAGGACCGCCTGAATTCAAGGGGACTACAGATCTGATCGAAGCCCAAACTTGGGTAAAAGAGATGGAGAAAGCGTTCGTGATTGCGCGAGTGGCAGAAGAGCAAAAGACGGCTTTTGCGACATACTTAATGAAGGGAGAAGCCAATTATTGGTGGGAGAAGAATCAAGCGAGAACGGGTACGGCGATAATAGCATGGACAAGATTTAAAGAATTGTTCTTTGAGAACTACTTCTCACCGAGTATGCAATCTCGGATGGAAGTTAAGTTCTTTGAACTTAAGCAGGAGAATATGTCTGTTTCAGAGTATGCTGCTAAATTCAACGAATTGGCGCGATTTGCACCTCAACAGGTGGACACCGAAGCTAGAAAAGCAAGAAGATTTGTGAATGGATTGAAGCCGGGGATTTACAACAAAGTAGCGGTGCTGCAGATCAATATGTTTGCGGCTCTATTGGAGAAAGCTTTAATTGCTGAAGGAGGAAGCGAGGCTGCATCTCGTTTTCATCAGGAGAAGAAGAAGAATACCAATGAGGGTGGAAGTAGTGGTGGTAGTAACCCGAATAAGAGAAAGTGGAGTGAGAATACCCAATCGGGTAATAAAACTGAAGGGAATAAGAAAGGAGGAGGGCCGTGTGCAAATTGTGGGAAGAACCATGCTGGAGTTTGCCTGAAGAAGAAAGGAGTTTGTTACAACTGCGGACAAGAGGGGCATATGTCGCCAAATTGTCTCAATCCGAAGAAGATTCATGGTTGTTATGCGTGTGGATCGACTGATCATCTGGTGCGGAACTGTCCGAAGAAGAATGCAGAAAAAGAAAGTGCCAACAAGGGACCTGGTGGTGGAACCTTGGCGATTCGAGGACCTGCTCAGCCAGGAAGACCAACAGCCCGTACATTCAACATGACGGCGCTAGACGCAGTGGCTACTCAGGAGGTAGTAGCAGGTAATGATTTCGTTTAGAAATTTAATTACGCGAGTATTATGATTTAAATAATTCTGTAAACTGTTATCTTTTATAGATTTAAGTCACAGGTTAGAATTTGAAACACAAAGTAATATTGTGTTGATCAAAATAAATTGATGATACAACTTTTAAAGATTGTAGAGAATAATAAAGAGGTGATTCCGAGGACGGAATCCTTTTAAGGAGGGGTGAATGTGATAACCCTGGATTTCGAATAATCAAAAATTTGCGAATAATTTTTTTTTAATTAATATTAATATTAATTATCAATTTGGTGACAAGTATCTGTGATACGAGTCTCAAGAAAGTCAATTTGTGTATTGGATAATAAATTTAGAGTAGAGTTGTGCTTAACAACTTTAGAAAACCCTAACCCTAATTTTCGGATAGGGATTTGATAAAAAAAATACAATTAAAATAATTATATTGTTGATTATGTGTTTGTACTATTTAGAAATATTGACCAATAGTTGACTGGATAAGGTTTGTAATTAATAAACCTTAATAAGGGATTTAAAACCCTAATATTAAATTTAGAAAATAATTTGTACAATTAAAAACCCTAATTGTACGCCGGAAAACCCTAATTTCAAAATCAGGAATTGTAAACCCTAATTAGGCAACCCTAATTTTTATTAGCATGCCTAAAGTGTTTGATAAACTTAAATATGATTAGAAAACACTAATTATATTTTTGTAAGTTAAATTTCTATTTTAGAAACCCTAATTTTATTTTAGAAAATTTATTTTTCTAATTAAACCCTAAATTTGAAAATTGTGAGAATTAGAATTTTATAACCTAAAGGGTTAAAACCTAAACCCTAGATTGCTCAAACCCTAAACCCTAAGGGTTTGCAACAAATGGGAAATCTAGAAATAAAAGGAAAAGATTAGAATACCCTTTTTCATTTTTTTAAATGGTAACTTGTAAGATTTGATTTAGCTTTATTTGGTCACCAACTATTGTTGACATTGTGGCTCAAAAACATCCAGCAAATCAGTCTAAATCGTCCAGCACATTAGCTTTTGCATCATACCATCATATATATTGATTTAGGAGAGAGAAAGTCTAAAAAAGTTGCCATTTTTCATTCATGCTCTTACCAACTCTCTCTCTATCTCAAAGCTCCAAAATTTTAGAATAGATCAGTCCCAAATTCAGTCCTTAGATCACCCAATATCATTTAGGAAGATCAAGATCAAAATTATTCAAGAGAAGGTATAACCCTATTTTTATTTCTGATCTTTGATGCTAAGAAATTTTATGTGTTTAAGTGTTTATAATCTTGCTAATGGATGTTTTATGAAGATCTATGATGATCTATCATGAATCCATTGCATCAAAGTGCCTTAAAAGGATGTTTTTCAAAATCTGTTCTTGAACATTTTCAGTGGTCTGACAAGAAATGTCAGTCGCTCTAGATCTTTCTGTGTTTAAGATTTTTGTTCTTTTAAAGTTTTAATTAGTAGTCTGTTATGTGGTCTTTAAGCTGCAAAAGAAATCAGAGTCATTACATGTCTAGATTTGAAGATATTCATGGTCAAAACCCGTTGACCGGGCATGACCATGAACTTTCTGGGTAACCCAGAAAGTGTTAACGAGCATCTGACAATGTTTTTCAAGGTCTGGATCTGTCAGATGTTATGTTGTTTGATGTTTTGTTTGTGACCAAGTTGTAGTCTGCTAAATCTACTATAATAATATGTCCTTACATCTTTTAAACCATCATTGTAGCGATTTGAGTGGTTAGTCAAACTAGCTTACTCGTCATGAATGTCTGTTTTCTGGAATTTCCAGAAAACGCATGAACACGGTTTTTGTCAGAGTTTGACCGGATTGTATCTTGTAGATCTGTTGTTGTTAAACTGATGTGTTGCTTTGTGAGTGTTCTATGGCATACGGTCTATAATGGTAAACCTTTAAATCACATAAAACACGACCAGAAAATGGATTAAAATGAAGTTGAAAGTGGCTGGTCGAATTTTCTGGGTTTCTGGAAAACCCAGAAACCGTCTGACGGCAACTTGGGAGGCTTTGATCTCCTTGTTGTGATGTTGTTTAACCAAAGTATCGATTAGGTATTGTAGTGTTACATTAATACTACAATACCAAAGTTTTAGATAGCACAGAACATGAGCAGATTGGAAGTTAAAGCCGGTCAAACATGACACCTAGATCTGCCGACTGTCAGTGTTCTTGAGCTCAAGAACACCTACAGCGACGCTTTGTGTCGCTAAAGGCCTATAGCGACGGTTTTAATTAATTATTTTTCTGAATATTCCAGAAATTAATAAAAAATAGAAATAAATTCTAAAAATTACCAAAAATGGTTTTAAAAATTATTTTAAATTATGAAAAATAATTTTTGACCAATTGGAATATTTTTCTTTAATATTTATAATTATTTAAATATTAAAGGTATTTAATTTATTTAATTATTGTATTAAATAAATTAGAGAAAAATGATTTAATATTATGAAAAATCATTTTAAATAAGAATAATGTATTTAAAAATATTTTGAGTTATAAAATGTTACTTTTAATATTTTTGGAGAATTTTCATTAATAATTTAATATTAATGATATTAGATTTATTTGATTATTAAATTAAATAAATAAGATAAAAATAATTTTAATGATTTAAAAATCATTTTAATTGAGAATAAAGTGTTAGAAAATATTTTAAATTATAAAATATAATTTTCAATATTTTTGGAGAATTTTCATTAATAAATTACTATTAATGATGTTTGATTTATTTGATTATTATATTAAATAAATGAATTAAAAATGATTTTATTGATTTAAAAATCATTTAAAAATGAGAAAAATGGTTTTAAAATATTTTAAGTTATAATTAATGACTTTTAATATTTGGATAATAATTTCATTAATATTTATATATTAATGGTGATGATTTAAAAATGATTTTAATTATTTTAAAAATCATTTAAGTAGAATATTGATGGTTTAAAAATATTTTAAGTTATTGATGATAACTTTAATATTTTGGAATGTATGTTATTAATATTTTGTTATTATTAAATATTAATAATGATAAGATTATTTGATAATTAAATCATTTAAAAATGATTTAAGTGTTTAAAAAATTATTATAAATTATAATAATTGCTTGATAATTATTAAAAGCTTCCGAAAAATATTATTAATGATAATTGACTTGTCTAAATTAATATTGAAGCTTAGAGACCAAGTTTAATTGACAATCAATGTGTTAATTGTCGAATAGGGTGACCAGAACACCGAGAATGGATTGAAGTCCAACCAGACTGAATTAGTTTGACTTGTTAAGGGTTTATAAACACTGTTGTGGCTATGTGGTAATGTGTCTAGGAGAAATTTGACTGTGAATTACAGTGATGTGTGTTATGAAATATTGTGCTAATTATTAGACCGATATTATTGGTTATAGGTCTTTCGAAAGCAGATAAGTATTTTGTGTAGCCGTAATCAGCGGAAGAGGCAAGTTCCCTAACTCAACCTTGAGTTATTTCATTCAATTATTATTGGTGGATAATTATTGCTAATTATACCACGTCCAGGGATTTATTGTTGAAATTAAATTATTGAATTAGAAAATTTATATTCGTAGAATTACTGTTGTTGGATATTCATATCTGTAGAAGTTAGAATTGACAGTACAGATAATTCCTGTTTATTGTCGAATTATGTTGAGAAATGTCTTAGCCAATTATTCTGGTTAGACAAACATTGGTAAAAACTTGTTAGGTTTGAGAAGAGAAGCAAATAGAATTTGAAATCCCAGTATTTCGTTGTAAAATCAAACTTTTGATTCCAAGACTGAGAAGAACAACCTTTTATATAAAGGGAACATTTTGTTGGTCGTGAATTCGACCTTTGCGCACGTTTTGAGTATTATGCATAATATAGGGTACAAAGATTTGGCCGGCTCTGAGTACTTGCAGAGGGGTATGATTTAATCTTTATGGTTATCTGATACACCTGAGTATTTATCAAAATAAATCTTTGATATCTACCCGAGAAAATAAAGTTCAAGATCTTGTGTGATTACTCAGTATAAATCTGGAGAAATATTTCATTCGTAGAATTGATTCTAGATTATTCACTAGAATACCGTAGAAACTTTGAAAGCGTTGTACTCTTTCATTAGTGAATTATTATGTTGTATAGAATACGAGAAAACTTGTTATTGAATAACGATTTGTTCAGCTATTTCAAAGTTTCCCGAACTTTGGTTTCATTCTATCAAAATAGATAGTCTGTTGTTTTGAATCCTTATACATTTATTGTATGTATTAACTTGCGGGGCAAATTAGTTGCTCACCCTTGCTAAATAAAACTTTTCAGCTAGGGGCGAAGTTGCAGGAGGTGCTGCAAAAGACAAAAGCAAAGGTGTTGTAATAAACTAGTTATAATTAGCTATGTTAAACAGTATTATTTATATTATTATATTGTAAACCCTTTTTGTATATCTAAAGGGTATGTTTGTAAAGTTAAGGTTAGAGAACCTGGGTGATGTATTATTATTAAACTCTGATAAAAACTTATGAAAGTTACTATCTATATATATCTATATATATTATGGGTAGTTAAATGTTATTTATATTGTGGATCGTGAACACCAAACTCGGGGGTCAGGTAACCCGGATTTGGGGGTGTCACAGGTTGGTATCAGAGCTGTAGTGACCAAGGTGTCACCAGTTGGTAGTGGAGCTGTAGGTTATAAACCTTAAGTGGGGTGGGGGAAAAACCCTAGGATTATGACCATAGTGAGATAGAGAATACTCACTTAGAGTACTAAGTGAGGGATCGTTGAAGTGTATCGATAGTGAGATAAGTAAATTCGTAGTGAGAGAAACTTGTACTGGTGAAGTACTAATCAAGTTGTTCAAACTGATTGTAAGATGTCGGGAGAAGATATGAGTACAGAGAAGCCAGCGGCTGTCGCACCAATGCCAGTAGCCAAGGTGCCAGCACAAAGCGAATCGGTTGAAGAAGTGGAGAAAGATGAACCAATGATCAATCTTTTAAACAATTTGGGGGTCAGGTAACCCGGATTTGGGGGTGTCACAGGAATCATTATTAAATGATTTAAATATTAAACAATTTTATTATCATTAATATTTAATTAACATTAAACTATTAATGAAATCATTTCAAAAATGTTAAAGTTATTTATAATAACTTGAAATACTTTTAAAGTATTAATATTTCCCTTAAAAGATTTTTAAAATATTTAAAATTATTTTTAAATAATTACCATTAATATTAAAGTATTAATGTTCTATTTATCAAAATATTAAAAGTCATTAATTATAGCTTAAAATATTTTTAATTCATTTATATCCTTTTTAAATGATTTTTAAGTTAATAAAACTATTTATTTAGTATAATTATTAAATAAATTCAATATCACTAATAATAACTTAATAATTATTAATATTTTAATTATTAATGAAATTATTCTTTAAATATTAAAAGTTATGTTTTATAACTTAAAATATCTTTAAACACTTTATTTTCATTTAAAATGATTATTATAATATAACTTTAACATCATTAATAATAATTAATTAGTGAAATTTATCTTTAAATATTGAAAGTTATATTTTATAACTTCAAATATTTTTAAATACCTTATTATTATTTAAAATAATTTTTAATATAATAAAATCATTTTTAATCAATTTATTTAATTCATTTAGTAAATAACTTAATTATCATTAATATTAAATTTATTAATGAAATTTATCACAAAATATTAAAAGTCATTAAAAATAACTTAAAATATTTTCTTATATCATAATATAATTTTAAATGATTTTTCAAATATTAAAATAATTTTTAAATAATTTATTTAATATTATAATTAAATAAATTAAATACTTTTAATATTCCAAAAATATTAAATATTTATGAAATATATTTAAAATAATTAAAAACTAATTTTTGGAATTTAAAATAATTTTTAATAATTTATTTTGTATTTTTAATAATTAAAAACTGATTTTTAATAATTATTTAATAAAAATAATTAATTTTTAGCAAATAATATATATTGTATGTCGCTAAAGCCCATTGGCGACAGAAACCGTCGCCTTAGGTGTTCTTGAGCTCTCAAGAATATTCATAGCAGTGGACGAGGGACCAAGTTTGACCATGGATAATTCCGTTTGTAGTGTGCTTCTGGACCAACTAATCATCAAATCGTGTAGTACTAGTGTAATATTACATAACACAACAACAATCATGATCATAAAACATATAACCAAGAAGATCTGAGCCTCCAAAACTGTTGTCAGGACTGTTCTTCATTTCTAGGTTACCCAGAAATGAAGAACAGATCATGAGTCATACTTTGAGCCTTTACTACATGTTATCCTTGTCATGGTTTTGTTATCTATAAGATGCAGTGTGTAGCCAACATGCAAGGGTAGAGATCCATTACATCAAAACAACATAACAACCACTGAGTTAGCAAATCTATGCCGGTCAACCCATGTCGGACGACACGGTCAAGCGTTTTCTGGGTTACCCAGAAAAAAGCTTTCCTGCTTGTCTGGCTTGGTTTGACAGTAGACTACGCTTCACCTGTTAACTTTTTAGGTGATATTAAGGCACAACAATGAAGTATAACATAAATACTACAACTTAGACTCACGATCCATAACATATCATCAAAGTACTGTCAGATCTAATGCGTAGAAGATCTTGTCAGACGATGCAAACTACTTTCTGGGTTACCCAGATTTCCTCTGGTCATGCCCGGTCAACAGGTTTTGACCAAGAATAACTAACGATATAGACATTTAATCACAGTGGTTCCACTTCCAGATTAAAGAACACATATCAAGCTACATATGACAACTTTTAAAAAATCAAAAATCAAAAATATGAAGAGATCTACAGCCACTGACATTCACTGTCAGACCACAAAACAAACTTTTTCCAGAATTGGTAAATCTTCAAATTCGAGCCTCTAGATGTTATGCTAACATCTAGCAACCCAGATCATCATTAGACACCTTATATAACATGTTTAACACAAAAAAAACAACAACATCAAACATCAGATTTTTGGACAGAAATCATGCTAGGGTTTTATACCTCTTATGAACGATTTTGATTTCTTGGCTTTTGATTTGGTTATGGTGTTCGTGGGGCTTTGATATGGGACTGATATGCTACTGAAATTCGGAGGTGAGAGCTTGAGAGAGTCATGGATGAGAGTTATGTATAATAAGTGAGCAAATGACACTTTCTCTCTCTCAAATCTATATATACTACTAATATACAATGCATTTGGCTGAATTAGAGGCTGAGTGCTGTCAATTTTAAGTCAAGAGAGTTGTTGCATTAGGCCACCAACCCGTCCTATTGTCAAAACCTATTTGCTAGCCTCAATAATACACAAAGGGGCAATTTGGTCATTTGTTTAGCACATTTAATGGTAAAATTGTAACTTGCCAAACCCTTAGGGTTTAACCCTTAGGTTTAGCACAAATTGTAAGATTTTTCCACTAGGGTTTGCACAAAAATAAAATTAAATAAATTTTAGTTTCTATGATTTTGAAATTAGGGTTTCCTAATTATGATTAATTTTCTAATTGCACTATATAGTAACATTAAGGTTTAAAATCACTAATTATAAATAACATTACTAATTCAACAATTAGGGTTTACTATTTTGATAATTTAGGGTACTAAATTAAAAACAAATTAGGGCTTAAACTATTATTTAGGGTTTTCAAAATTAGGGTTTCTAAAAATTATTATTTCTAAATATTTAATTAGGGTTTACCTAATTAGTCACTTAATACACAACATAAAACATATAACACAGTTATATAACAGTCTTGTACTCTAATTTGGATCTCAAATTAGGGTTTAACATTATTACTAGGGTTTTGGTCATAATACACTGTAATTGACCAACCATTATCAATACGGACATACAGTACATATTTATAGCACTGAAAAATCAAAATATAATTAATATTATTTTATTATTCTCATACATTAACAATAATCCAAAATTAGGGTTTGGATTCCATATCTTATTTATTCTTCATATTTAACCTTAATAATTAAGGTAAAATAATTAACTTAATAATCTATATTAAAATTCATATAATAAAATAATTATTATAATTATTCTAAAAATCACTTCATATATTATTTAAATAATATATGATTATATTTTCATTGAAAATAATTAATAAAATCATTTCTACTATAAATTAATTATTATAAGAATATACTTTATAGAAATCAATAATTCTAAAATAAAATTATTTGTAAACATTTATGTAATAAATATATTTTTATTTACAACATATATATATATATATATACATTATCTTGTAGAAATCCTCATCCTTAAATAAAAAAAAATTATACGCAATATTTCTTATTTATTTATATAAAAAAATCGGGTTGTTACATCAAAGTTGATGGCTCATATTTCCAGTGGAATACAGACAGGGATGGCAGTAGCATCGTGCAAGAGCCGAATGATGGGGCTAAGGGTTTTTATGAGTTATTGCATGAAGCAGCGACGCCACTATATGACGGGCACAAAAAGTACACCGTCTTATCTGCCGTAACTAAGTTTTTACACTTCAAGAACGAGCATGACTGTAGCGAGAGAGGTTTTAATAAACTGTTAAGCATTATGAAAGAGTGCTTACCTGCAGGCAATAAGTTATCGGAGTTGTACTGTGATGTGAAGAAAATGGTCAAAAGGCTCAATCTAGGGTATGATGAGATTGATGCTTGTGAGAATGACTGTATGTTGTATTACAGTGATGTCAATAAAGAGAAGAGGTCATGTGATATTTGTGGTACAAGTAGATACTATGAACATCACAAAAAAAAGGGAAAAGACGTGTCGAGAAAGATCTTACGTTACTTTCTCATTGCCCCGAGGCTTCAGCGGTTGTTCATGTCAACACATACCGTCGAGGATATGAGGTGGCACTCTATACGGGACATATTTGAAGGTCAACTGATGCACCCGACAGATGGGCTTGAGTGGAAAATTTTTGATAACAAGCACCCCTCATTTGCTGAAGAGGTTCACAATGTTAGGCTTAGACTTGCTACGGATGGGTTTAATTCGTTTTACGGGCCTTACACAAAGCCCTACTCAACTTGGCCGGTGATTATTGTGGTGTATAACCTCCAGCCTTCGATGTGCATGAAAGATCCCTACATGTTCATGCCTTTACTAATTCCGGCTGATAAGAGTCCGAGTAAAGACATCAATGTATACCTCAGGCCGTTAGTTAATGAGTTGAAGATGTTCTGGGAAAAAATGGTTCAAACTTATAATGTATCTCTTAAGCAGAACTTTGACATGAGGGCAGCTTTATTGTGGACAATAAATGACATCCTGGCGTTAGGAATGATCAGTGGATGGTCGACTCGCGGGGGCTTGTCATGTCCCGTGTGCATGGGGTCAGTTAAAGCTATACGGCTCAAACATGGGGGGAAAATGAGTTTCTTTTCAACATCCAGACAGTTTTTACCGATTGAACATCGTTATCGATGGATGAGTAGACAATTCAATCAAAAAATAGAGAAAAATCAAGTACCTGGCTGTCTTTCTGGGTCAGCAATGTTGAGTTGGATTAGTCATTTGAAGTTTCCACCTACAAGGAAGAATCACATATTGGAGCGAGTTTTGGTTATGACAAGGTTTACAACTGGACACACAGATCCATGTTCTTTGACCTGCCTTACTGGGCTACACTTTGTATCCGTCATTGTTTAGATCCAATGCATACTGAGAAGAACGTATTTGATAACATTTTTTATACAGTCCTAGATGCCAGTGGTAGAACAAAGGATAACAACAAGTCAAGGCTTGATTTGGTAGAAATGAACATAAGGGAAGATCTGTGGTTATATCAGGAGGGTAGTAAGACGGTAACGCCTAAAGCTGAATATACTTTAACCAGGGAACAGTTGATATTGATATGTAATTGGATTAGTGGACTGAATCTCCTCGTCCAAACGATAAACCTTTACAAGTTGAGTCTACTAGTGTCACACCTGCTGATGTGACAATTATTAGTGAGTCTAGTGAAGAAGAGGATGATGTTGTCGTTGTCGAAAGTGAAGATGAGGTTGTTGAGGAGGTAGATATAATTGAAGAAATCGTTGAGGATGACGAAGATGGTGATGACAACGATAGTAAAGATCTACTGCTCGAAGATGACGATTCTGATATTGATGGCTTTGATGATATAAATGGTTAGGAATATGTACTCTTTATGTCCTTTTAGTTGTATTCAAATGTAATAGTTGTCTCCTTTTAGTTATATCTACATGTTGTATCCTTTTAGTTGTATGTGCATGATGATTTTGACATTTATGTTACATCCTTTTAGTTGTTTTCGCATGTTATCCTCTTGATGATGATTTGAAAGTATATATACAGATATGGCGAGTACACCACATGGTGATCATGGTGCGCGTGCTAGTAGTTTAGGCCATGTAGGTAGTCCTGTTGATGATCAAGCCGAATCATCAGGTATAATTACTTGTTTTGTTGTTATACATCTTATTATTTTTAATTTTATATAATATTGACATTTTATTCGTTTATATAAATATTATTGTATTTCACTACATAGGTGATCGACGTAGGCCTCCGCGGGGACTAGTACGTGGATTGCTAGGGAATCCCCCCAGGCGACGCTTATATGTCGTGTCGGGACTACTAGGTAATTTTATATTTAACATTATGTTTGTATGAATTATTTAGTTCTTATATATTCTTTGTAATTTGCAAATTTAATCATTTTAATTTTAGTATCCTTGACGCGACGCCAAGGAACAGGTTGCTTGGGATCAACCGCAACCAATTCTCCAACCTGTGGATGAGGTGGATGAATATGGATGACCGAACACGTGGTCTGATTATTGCTGAGTTTAGGGTAAGAAGTCATTCATTCATATGTTAGTTTTAATTTGTGTTTTAGTCATTCATTTATTTATCGCTTTGCTTTATGTTGTCTACTAAGTAACTACTGATATTCATATGTTGTACTGTAGAGATATTATCGCTTCGAGGACGGGCAAGAAGCCCACGACAACACTGTTCTCGGGAAGTATCTCGAGATGAATTGGCACAAGTGGGTCTACGGCTGGAAGAAGAAGGCTCAGACCAAGATGGCGGATGGACAGACACTTAGAGATGTCCGACCAGATTTCATTGGTACTGCGGTGTGGGAGCAGATGTGCCTTATTTGAGAGGACGAGACGTTCAAGAAGATGTCCTCACAGCAAACAGCTGCCCGACAGCAGAGTCGTCTCCCACACTGCACTGGGAATCAGTCGTACGACCTCTACAGAGAGAAACTAGAGGTAAGTCTAAAGCGTCGACCTTTCTGCCTCGAGTTTTGGTGGCACGTTCACCAGAAGAAAGGTGACGGTGGTTATATCTCACCTAAGGTAGAGCGCATTGTGGTAAATAATTTAATTATTTTATTTAGTATGCATTTGATGACTTTGAAATTCTTTTGTATTTTTTTGTGTAATACTTGTTTTTCACCAATTTTTGTGTTTTTTCAGACACGGTTTGAGGACCTTTCTGTGATCCGGAGTAGCCAGAGTGGTGACAATCAAGTGGCTGAGGATGAGCGTGAGGACGAGGAGATGGAGGACTGGTTGTAGGCTACAGGGGGGCCAAAGAAGGGTAGAGCTATGGGCATTCCCCGTGTCACAGCCTACACTATAGTTTCTGCTACGAGATCTCGATGTCGCCCACCCACCGAAGGTAGTGGTGCGAGTGGATCAGGCGCTGGCCCTTTATTATCTGACGACTTCTTCAGGCGGATCATAGAAGGGTGCATGGCGAGCAGTGTCGTGCAGTCAGGCACACCATAACGCGAGCGTGTTTACCAGCTTGCTCAGGAGGTTGTCCACGGCTCCATAGATCCTACAACTGCCATTGACGACCTAATGGGTGTAGTCCGTGAGGAGGCCATCCGTGTATGTGCAGTTGTCTTGGCCAACATCTTTCCTCCAAATATTCGACAGTTAAAACTTATTATTGATGTATTTTCTTATTTGTAATTATATTGCTTATATAAACTGTCAAATAGCTTATATAAACGCCTAACTTGAAAAAACTTAGGAAAATAGTCAAAAAAGAGACCAAAACCCGCCTCGGTCATCTAGTTAACAAGAAAACACATGCAATAGCACCGCGTAGGCAATAGACACGCATTAGAACTGACGGGACTCGATTACGACATACGAAGACCGAGTTATCACCCAGTTTGCAAAACTAGCCAACACTTAGCCAAAAAGTCGAAAAATAGGTCAAAACCTGCATCGGCCGTCCGAATGACACGTAAACACACACATAGCACCGTGTAGGCAATAGACACACATTACAACTGACGGGACTCAATTTCGATCTACGGAACCCTAGTTTGAGTCCCGTTTGCAAAACTAGCCAACACTTGGCCAAAAAGCCGAAAAAGAGGTCAAAACCCACATTGACCGTCCGAATGACATGTAAACACACACATAGCACCGCGTAGGCAATAGATACACGTTATAACTGACGGGACTCGATTCTAATATACGGAGAGCGAGTTATCGTCCAGTTTGCAAAACTAGCCAACACTTAGCCAAAAAGCCGAAAAAGATGTCAAAACCCGTATCGGTCGTCCGAATAACACGCAAACACACATAGCATCGCGTAGGCAATAGACACGCGTTACAACTGACGGGACTCGATTCTGACATACGGAGCCCGAGTTCGAGTCCCGTCCGCCTAACTTGAAGAATACAAACTAAAATAATGGAAATATGTTTTCATTTTGATTGTGTTATTAATATTTTAATTTTGTAGGGTCTTGTTGACGAGACTCGTGGAGGTGGAGGTGGAGGCACTTGTGATGACCGCCGAGCTGATGACGAGCAACCTCCTCCAATACAGGGCGATGACCGTCGAGTTGATGACGAGCAGCCTCCTCTAGTACAGGGTGATGACCACCGACTCGATGACATGGAGACAGGCGACGGGTTGTAGTTAGTGTAGTTTATATTATATTCTGAGTTTCATGTATATGTACTTGTACAGTTTTTGAGTTGTACAGACGACCATTATATTTTTGATCTATATATTTGATTTGGATTACTATTTCAATGGTGAATTATATAATATTAGCTTGTTATTTGATGGTTGTTATTAGTTTATAATAGGTGTACGTTTATATTTGTAAATGAACAGGAAAATTTAGAAATTATAAATAAAATTCAAAATACATACAGTCATTGCCGACGGGGGTAATGGCGACGGCATTGCCGCCGCCAATGACATATAATGACACACATAGTCTAAAGTCATTACCGACGGCCACGCTGTCGGGAATGAGGTCCTCATTTTGTAACTCTGTAAAGTCTTTAACGACGGATTTGTCGTCACTACAATCGTCGCCATTGGCATTGGTCGTAGCCAATGACACCCATCGCCAATGATAACGGTGTCAACGGCTGACGACGAGAACTAGGGGCGACGACCTCTGGGGCGACGGGAGTACCAACGGCTGCTGTCGTTGCCAATGACCTCATTGCCGACGACACGATAGTCATTAACGAAGACAGTGGCCGTCGGCAATGCCAGTTTTTTTTGTAGTGCATGGATTTCGTTACAGGTCTAACCAAAGTTTCTTAAGGCATAGATGCAATTTGGGTTATTGTTGATAGATTAACCATGTCAGCTCATTTCTTTCCGGTACGTGAGACTTATTCCCTTGAATGTCTTACTCGTATGTACGTGAATGAGATTGTGAGATTGCATGGCATGCCAGTATCCATAGTTTCGGATCGTGACCCAAGATTCACTTCAAGATTTTGGGTTAGCTTGCAGAAAGCTATTGGCACGAATTTACGATTCAGTTCGGCACACCATCCTCAAATGGACGGACAATCAGAGAGGACTATTCAAACTCTTGAAGATCTATTAAGACTTTGTGTCCTAGATTTTAAAGGGAGTTGGGATACGTACCTATAATTGGTGGAATTCTCATACAATAACAGTTATCAAGTAAGTATAGGAATGGATCCATTTGAAGCATTATACGGACGAAAATGTCGGTCTCCAGTATGTTGAGATGAGGTGGGTGAAGAAATATTGTTGGGACCAGAATTGGTACGCATAACTACAGAGAAGATCCAAATGATCCGACAATGTATACAAACAGCACATGATCGACAAAAGAGTTATGCGGGTCTTCATCGAAAGGATGTGGAATTTAATATTGTGGATCATGTATTGTTACGTATTGCTCCCTGGAAGGGAGTTACAAGATTTGGGAAGAGAAGAAAGCTTAATCCATGATTTATTGGTCCATTTGAGATTCTTGATCGAATAAGAAATGTGGCCTATAGACTCGCATTACCTCCAAGTATGTCTCGTGTTCATAATGTTTTTCACATATCTATGCTTCGTAAATATATGAAAGACCTGAACCACATTATTGCGTTAGAACCAGACGAGATAACCAAAGATTTAACGTACGAAGAGGTACCTGTTAAGATCTTGGATAGGAAAGAGCATGTCCTGCGCACAAAGGTTTAACCACAAGTTAAGGTTTTGTGGAGGAACCATGCTATTGAGGAAATGACTTGGGAGTTGGAATTGGAAATGAAAGCGAGGTACCATCACCTTTTCGAAACACCAGGTACGTACGTCAATTTCTAGGACTAAATTTCATAAGGAGGAGAGGTTGTAAGACCCCAACTTATTATGAATAAAATTGAATTTCCTCTATTTATTATCTTGAAATAATGAGGAATTAATTTGATATAATGCTTTGGTTATGGGTGAAATGTGCAAATTTTGTAAAATAAACAAGTGGTTATAATATTATTAGATAGCATTATTGGCAATGTCTAGAAAGTTCTTTCAAGGAGATGTTTGGTCACCTAATTGCGCGCCAGTAAGGAGAAATCCTTATTGGAAAGCCCCCTCTTTCCCGGGAACAGTCTGATTGTCATTATTGTGATTCTGTAATATTGTTTATGGATAATTATTTATTGATTTTTATGATAAGGAAATATTTATTTTATGTGGATATAAATGAAGGAATTTTGCAGGAATTATTAGGTGAAAGTTGGCAGTTATTTTCTCTGAGAAAATATTCATTCATATATATTATTATAATATATTATAATTGTTTAATAATATTATTATTATAATATATAAGCATGTGGTTAATTAGAAACGGAAGTAATCAAAATGCTTATGAATACTTGTTTTCAAAAAAAGTAGTTTGTAACATTACTAGGTGGATTTGGTTTGTGGAATTGGTGGGTGGATATTGTATGTTACCTGCAAAACTTGTTCCAAATGGTTGGCCTGACCAATTGTGAATTGATATGTTAGGCATTAAAAAATGAGAAGCTTGACTTTACTTTTCCTTGTTTTTCAAAAACCGGTGCAGGTATTTTTTAATTCAACCATGTCCTTGTAACATAATTCTTCCATGGGACCACTTGATTAATTGGTAGAGAAACTTTCCTGCAAAGCCATATTTAAAAGGGTGGCCCCCACATATATGGAAAAATGAGAAAAAGTTAGGCAAAAGTTTGGCAGGAAAGAAGTTAGGTATTAGGCAGATTTCTTTTTCATCGTCCAAAATTCATTAAAAATAGGGGGGTAACCCCTCCTTCCTCAACACACCATTTAAAATTCAGAAATTTTTATTCTAAAAGTATTGTGAGAATTTTCTTGAGTATAAGAATACTTTGAGCGTGGTTTTTTTGTAAGATTTTCTCCAAACAAATCCAGTTTCTACTAAGGTAAGAGATGTTATTTTCTTCGTAAATGATATTATTACTTTCAATATTGCCAAAATATTGGTCTAAAATTTTTATCGAATTTGGAACTTTTTGTGTTAGGGTTACTATTCACGTATACGGCATTATTCAAGTATACGACACTATTCACAAATACGGTACTATTCACCGAAAGATGAAATTTTTCCTTTTTGTCCAAGATGCCTATTATGGTTACTATCTTTGATTGTATCCATGTTTTGATCTTTATTTTTGAATCCTGCTTCAAAATTGGTTATTATGGAGTATTATTGATCTTGGATAAACTATAATACGAATCCCTAATATTTATCCTTTTGTCTCACTGGATTCGTTTTCTTTAAAATATCTTTCATCATCCTCAATCTTAAATGATGATGTTATTGAATATCTTTGGCCTGTAGTGAAAAGATAAATGATTAACTGATGAATATCTTTGGCCCGTAGTGCAAAGATTAACAGGTGTTGAGATGAACATGACCGACTGGTGATACATATGAATATCTTTGGCCTGTAGTTCAAAGATGAATATTTGATTAAAGATGTATATTGATTATTGTTACAGGGATAAAATATTGATGATGGATTTTTAAATCTTAGAAGATAGTAGAATTCATTCTCTACGTGACTCTTCTAATGGATTATTATTTTCGTTGCATTTGTTGATCTAAAACATGTTGTCTATTATATTTTATCAGATTTTTCCCTGTTGAAGACTAATGATAATTTGTTATATATTATCTGAGTCATAATATTCTTTACTGGGATAGTTGAGCTCACCCTTTTCCTTGTTGTTCCATTTTTCTTCTCAGGAAGCGAGAATATAGCAGGAACTAGTCGGGATAGAGAGTGATGGTTTTAGAAAGTTGTTTTAGCAGTCCTCACTAATTTTGTAAAATAGTATATGAATAATTGTAATGAGGACTTATTTGAGTGTGGATATTGTCTAGAAGATAATATTTGTATTTAAACTCACAATATGTGTTGTCGTATTATACACGACAATTGTAATAATGAAGTTGTAGTTTTCTTTCTGTACCATGTATTTGGTGACTCAGAATGGGTGTTGTATACCTATTTTGGGGGCATCACACATACTACCACATGATTTACGGGTATATTCGCTCCATTTCTATTAAAAGCAGCTGTTAATAAATTAACAAACTCTTGCATTAGATTAAGCGGTCCCCCTTCCGGTTGATTCACGTTCGCTTCTTGATTTCATTATCTTCTTCTTGGCGATATCTTTCTGTTAAAATAAATAAGACTTCATTATTACCTACTTCTTGTTAATTAGTTATTATTCATTATCAAACAATAACTTCAAACTCATTGCACAACATGTTCAATAAAAAGCTTATATTGATTTAGTTCTTCCTTGTAGTATAATACTACATCATTAGACATTACACATCCTTAGTTGATTACATTACTTTCCCGCCATTGCTTTCCAAAAAATTGGTTTTTACAAAAGACTACCATTTGATATACAAAAGAGGGTTTTACGTCACTACATAGATACATCATATTTACATATCTAACTCTAATCTAGCTATTAACTAGTTTACATTTGCCTTATAGCATTCTTATAGTCTGCATTGGCAAGACTGGCTATAACATCTAGACTGATAGTATGCCGAGTCTGCCCTGCCTCTACCAGATACTCAAACACTAGCCACTAAAAATCCCCGTGAGAACTCCTATGTATATAGGACATTCTGCTTATCTTTTACTTCTTAGCCTTTAGCTCATGTCTAAGCTCAAAGGCCTCATGCTTTAGCTCATGGACCTTGTCATTCGCCAAAACCTTCTCGTCATGCTCTACTTCCTAGAATGTTTCCATGTTTTTCTTGTCCTCCAAGATATTATGGCTCCCCTCCTTCAACTCTCTCACCTCTTTCCCCAACTAGATATTTCTATCCAACACCATCATAAATAATGCTTTCATAGACTCCCCGGAGTCATCTCTTCTGCAGGTGCTACCGTATTAAACGACACCACCTCCACCTCTTCTTCTGACATGCCATCACACAAGGATGCAAGTCATATGTTCTCTGAGTCTTCTGACTCAACCACCACCACCTCTAACAACTCAGGTACAAGGTGTGGTAAAATCTCTACTTGATTCACAGACTTCTCACTAAAAACATGTATATCCCTATACATCACGTTATCTCCTGACATCTACAACAAAACAAATTAATTTGATTAGTACACATCAGTAGAATAGTAAAAAACACATATCACATTTAATGCATTTTTAGGGTTAACTTCATTTTTTATTTCTTTAACTCTTCTTAAGGTTATGGCTTAAGGTTCCCCCCCCCCTTAAGTTTAATAACCTACAGCTTTGATACCAACTTATGACGCCCCCATATCCGGTTATCTTCCAACCCGACAGATGGTGCTACACGGTGCTACAGTTCACACATATATTCAATTGAAATACCTCAAAAGAGTTGATATGTCCTCTATATATTCCAAAACAATATTTCCTTTCCAAGGTTCTTTGTAACCATTACATGTGTTCTTTGTTATAATATCAAATAATTACAACATTCATACTATACTATTACAAAGGAAACTTATTTGTCTACCTTAGCCTTCCCTTTATCCTTACTAGATCTTTCAGTTCGTTCGGTCTTAGCTGCGTTTATTTGGTTAAAGTAAGAGTGAGTATAACAAGCTCAACAAGTATGACAATTTCATTTAAACAATAGGTTTGAATCATATGAATCGTATATCTTCTATAACTGATTCAGTAGGTATGAAGTACTATAGAGAATTCAAAATAGCACTTCTCTTTTCTTTAAAACGTTGCACAATGAATAACATTCGTTAAACATCAATTTTGGTCGAAGACCTTGAGCATTTCTGAAATTTAAATAGGCACACTTAGAAGGGGGTTGAATAAGTGTGGGAGCAATCTATGACAAATTTTTAAACTTTAGATCAAGCTAATAAATTCAGGCAACTATATTGATGAATTCAGCTTGCTGGATTAGTATGGCCTACTGAATTGACTAATTATTTTATTAAAATATCCTGCAGAATTTATAACTTAAATAAAATACTTGGTGTTAAATAATAATCTTAAAATAATGCAAATATTCAAATTTTAATTATTAAGATAATTAAATAGCTTATGTGAGTAATTAAAGTAAAGCAAGTAATAAAATCAACACCGAGATTTTTTACGTGGTTCAGCTATTACCCTCTATAATAATAGCCTAGTCCATGTCCAATACCAACTAGTATTGGAGACTTACTTTATTTATTTCTTGATAAATAAACACTGATTACAAAACAGATTCTTACAAGAATTAATAACAATTAATTTCTCGTAAACACTCTTGTTCCTTGTGCACCTATGCACTATTCAAGCACCTTTGCTTCCTTGAACCTGTTTGTAAACATTTTCTCTAATCCACTAGGATTAACACATTTAGACTACACTTAGTCTAAACAAAAAATTAAATACAAATATAGCGGTATATGATCAATGCAAGAATAATCAATTTAACAATTAAAGGCTCAACTATATGCAATAATCAATTAGCACAAAAAGATAAACAATTAAATCTTACCAAATACCAGCTAAATGAATATCACAAGTATAATTGCTTAGCTGCTCAAAGTTTGAACCGATTAAATCAAATTCCTCAATAATATCATTGATTTAGTTCAAAAAGTATTCTGTGTGTTGTGTACAATCCATGCATGTCTTACGCTTTTAATAATCCAATTAAAGTTATCGTTGCACATAGAGTCCAAGTGTAAAACAATGTTACGTTGCCAACAGAATAAACAATGTTAAAAAAAATTCTTGTTGAGAAGCAATCTTAAATAAATCTTCAGTTATAAGAATGAATGCTTGTTGGACTCTTTTAAAATTAAACCACTAACAACTTTGACTTTATCTTTCTCTCTTAGAGTGGCATGTACCAACAAACAACAAATATTCCTTTATCTTTCCCATATTAGAGGTATTAGAGTCCCAAGACTTCTACAATTACTATCCTTGAAAAATGCACACTCACACATCATATCACAAAGATGTGTAGCTGGCATGCACACGTGAAACACACACACACACACATACACACACACACACACAGATATATATATATATATATATATATATATATATATATATATATATATATATATATATATACGGGGAGGATCTAAAGCGGACCAAAAGAACGGACCAAGGAGCGGACCAAGGCAAAAACACGCGGGTTTCAGGGTCTGGGTCGGAAAAAAACGCCGGTTGACCCTGAAACCCGCATGTTTTTGCCTTGGTTCGCTCCTTGGTCCGTTCTTTTGGTCCGCTTTAGATCCTTCCCGTATATATATATATATATATATATATACTCCAAGCAAGATTCAGAATATATATATATATAGTAACTATTTATAAAATAAAGCTTCTTGGCACGCACACTTAATCCACGTGTATGCACACAACTGAATTCAGAATATAACCCAAGGATATCCAATACCTTTGCATTTGAAACATATATCAAGTAGTATACACATGTAATATATATCAAGTAGATTTTTATAAAATATGCATTTAAAAATCTTTGTACTTCATAACATATATTTAATCTAATCTCAAGTATTGATTTAGGAAAAACTTTTTTCAAAACTTTTCATTTAAGACATATAAAATTAAATGTCAATGATATGTCTTAGATCCTTTAAATGAAAAATCAATTATTATGCAATTGGCCTTACACTTGTTTTTCTAGTAAAGAAAAATTCTCCAACCATTTGTGTGACACCCCCAAATCCGGGTATCTTCCAACCCGACAGATGGTGCTATAGTTCACATAAACATTCAATTGAAATGCCTCAAAAGAACGGATATGCTTATATATATAAAAAGAATATTTACATACCCCAGGTTCTTTAGAACCAATACATCTGCCTTTGTCATAATATCAAATATTATTCTTACAAAACCTATACTATTACATATGTAATCTACGGGTTCGCCTTTGCCTTACCTTTATCCTTACCGGATCCATTGGTCCATTCGGTCTTAGCTACATTCATATGGTTCAAGCAAGAATGAGCCTAACTAGCTTAACAAGTACAACAATTCTAATAAAACTAACATGCTTGAAACATAGGAATCATATATATTCAATAACTAAACAATAGTTACGAAGTACTATCGATGATTCAAAATAGCACTTCTTTTCATTCAAAACGTTTTACAACAAAAATATTCAGTAAAACATCAATTCCGGTTCAAGACCGTAAGTATTTCATAAGTACTTTGAAAAAGGACGTCTCGGCACTAAGTCCGTAAGTCCGGCATAGCTTATAAGCACGTCTAGGTGATCAGCCTATAGTACTCTATGTTGATCAACACTACATTCATTAAACGTGTATACGTTTAAGTTGTGGCAAACTCACGTGCCTGTCGTTTAACAACAACAAAATTTAGCATATTCAGTCTACTTTTGAAAACCGCAACAATATTAGTTGGGAAAATCATTATACTTAATTGAAAGATTAAAAGAATCCAACATATCGTAAGTCTAGCCGAAGGAATTGGCGTAGATTTCATCAGACATTAACTCATGCGAAGAATACATGAATCACAAAGACTTGTCCAGAACGAACTGGAATAAGGGTTAAAATACTTGCCTTTAGCTTCTGCTTACAGATATAACACGTGTACTTTAAGTCTTTAGGGTCTCTACAGTAAATGATAACATCACATAGAAAATTAGGTCATGAATAAACATACATGGTTCCTAAAAAATCTTACCCTTCTTATAAATCTAATTACGTATTAGATTTGTTATTATTGGTTCCAGCGTTCCGTTACGTCATTCTTACGTTCATATGTAATTGACTTAACTTAACCATAACTGTTCATACTTAAGGCTTAATTACGTCTTAACAATGTTTCATTATGATCCTTATGTAAGTGTTCATCAATTAATCTTCATGCTCAACATGTAAACATTTTCCATCATCTAGGTCATGAAGTTGGCACTGCGGCGCCGTCTATTACTCTTGGTGCCGCTGTGGCAGCCCCGAATCCGGGCCCCGAATCACCTCAGATCCGGTACACTAATTCTTTCACTAATTTGCGGAAGATATAAACATAAATTGTTTATACATTACATTACACACTATTCACCAAAATCGAGTAACCTTAACTGATTACACAATTCATAAACTATTTAACACAAAACACTATTATCAACTATTCTATTACAAAATAGCTGCATATATTGCCCCAAGCTGAACTTGGCATTATCATTTTCTTGTATCCGAACGCATTAGCTTTATCAGCAATGTTTTATCATGGTATAAGCAAGGGTGAGCATTAAAGTTGCCCAGCAAGTTTAAATTCAACAATATAACGATATATCATGATTGAAGAGTATGAATAATTGGCTGGCTATAATTCAACAATATAATTGTGAAATAGCAGGAACAAAATTTTGACTGAACAAGTATTTTACATGAACAAACATTTTTGAACCAACTGGTAATGAAGGTGATCAGCCTTTCATACCTGACTTATACATGCAAGATGTACAGAATACAATTTTCGTGGCAATCAGCAATGATTAACCATAAGCTTGAAGAAACTACTCTTATTAGAGTTAAGTAAAAGAAAACTTGCCTGAACCGTTGATTATCACAACGCAATTTAATTTAATCTCTCATGAAAGACCTATCAGTTATAAGATTGATCTTTTAATCAGTATAACATACTTTATTCCATAATACTATCTAATACTTAATCAAATATTAGATAACAACTTAACACATCAATATTATTATCATCCTTTGATAATTATTCAATCACTATATCATATCCCTTATGATTTAACACTCGCTTTTCATTTCATAAATTATTCATTAACATGTAATAAGGCAAACACTAATCCAGCACCCTTTATTCTATATCTAATAACCAAATTTATAATTCAGCAGCAACTTGAATTCCAAATCCATCAATTTAAATCTCAATCCAGCAAACCGGATTCAACACATTTTCAATTCAGCAAACTGTTTTCCAATCCAGCAAACTGTATTCTATAACCGTATCACGAAAATACCAAATCAGTGAATTATTCTCCTATCCTTTGGTCAAACATATATACATATATTTCATGCATAAAAAGTATTTTTCCATAATTTTCCAACTTCCTTTGGTATTTTTCAAAAATCATTTTATAGTGCGTAGCTTAAGAAATTAGCTACCTCGTGCTTAACTCCAGTAATGCCCATCTTTTGGCATAACCTTATATATGTTAACGTGATACTCCATTTTAAATTTCGTGGCAATCGGAGTTGTAGAACTCCGTTTATAGCGATTTCCGTCGAAAAATCACAAAAATTGTAATGGTCATAACTTGGTCGTTTTAACTCGGAATTAGCTCATTTTTGGACACGAGCTACATAATACCATATATTTTCATTTTCCAAAAGCCTGGAATTTTTCTCATTAACTAAATGTCCAAAACAGCCCCCGGAAAATTTTGGGCAGAAACTTTTTATCAATTGGCAGTTTTGGAGTTCTTTACCAAAACTTATACAAAACGAAATCTGTAACTACGATTAATTATCCGTCACTTTTGTTGGATTCGTATCTTTCCGAACTACAATTTTCATATATCACAATCCATATTTGGACATGTTAAGCTCCCGGAATTTAGCCCGGAAGTGGCTGTTACAAAACTGTCTTTTTAACAGTTTTCTTAACTTTGAGTAGTTTGGGAGAAATCCCATAACTTGGTCATTTTTCAACCTATTTGAGTAATTCCAAAGGGATTTTACCCTTAACACATATATCTAGCATCCTAAGAACATAAATCATATATATTCATCATAGATTTCAAAGATCCAAAAGCTTGATCACACTTTTTAAAAGTTTAACTTTTCCAGAAAATTTCCATTCTTCAATTCCTTTTGATTTCCACCAAATCAACCCCCATTATGGGTAGATCCAAACAATAAACACTTATTAACATGTATATACATGGCTTTTGAGTTTAGAAACAAAGTTTCTTGATTCATCAAACAAGCTTCAAACACAATCAAAGCTAAGAGAAAAATCATGATTTCTATCTTTTGAAAAACCTAGCTTCCATTCCACACTTTAGATCTAACTTTTGATCTACAAAAGAGTTGGATCTACATATGAAACACTTATATACACATAGATCTAAGGTTTTAAGCCTCAAAATCACAACTTCAAGTTGTCAAAAATCAAATCAAAACACAAAGGAAATAGACTATATAAGTCAAAAATTTTGTTATACCTTAGCTTGATTTCCTTTCTCTCCTTCAAAGATGTAGATGGATCTTGATTTTATGAAAGTCCAAATCTCCCCTCCTTCTTCTCTTAGGATGGCCGAACTCCTCACTCTCTCTCTCTCTCTCTAGTTCTTAGCAACTTGGAAAGACAAATGAAAGAGAAAGAAGAAAAAGAAAATAAGATAACTTTACTTTAGAGAACTTGATATATCACAAGCTCCTTCCTTTTCTCTAGCAATATCCGGCCATATGGCCTTCATTCTCCCACTAATTCTCCACTCATTCACTCTCTTTTGTCTCCCATTAATTGCCAAGGATTGCTTACAAGAAAAGACACAAGTGTTGGACAATCACAAGAATGACACATAGGGGGAGTTGTTGAGAGTTGCTTACCAACTAAAGTTAACCATTAATGCATTCATCTCCCCTTTATCCTAGCTTCTCATGGCCGGCCATGTGGCCTAAAAATGCTCCAAGTTTTGCTTTATTTACTAAATGCTTATTTGATTTAACAAACGTCCAAAATTCCTCTCCCACTTGGCTAAAAGTTGGATTATTTCTTTACTGTATTGCTTGGCCTCTAACCAATATCATTCGTCAACACTTGGACTATAAAATATACATAATCCACTACATTTAATTCTTATCCAACCCAATTCATTTAATTAGGGTTTTCACTTCTCCATTAAAACACCAATCCTTGCTCATGAACATTTATTTCCTTAACCCAATTAGACTTGCTATAATTAGGTTATAAAATTAATCATTTGAGATGTATAAAATAAATCTCCTAGAATTAGTAAGTATTCTAAATACCACAATTCTCTTTTTCCATAATCCTTTAAGTTATTAAATCCTTCATTCCTAATATATAATTAGGGTTACACTAGTTTCTTTTGTTTGTTTATATAATAAACAAATATAAACCATCACATAATGTTCATATTCCTTACACACAACTTTTTAACCCTTAGGGTTTAATACTATACATTTAGGATTCCCAAATTAGGGTTTAAATTCTCGAAACTGAAATTAGAGTTTCAGAATATATCGTTAGGGTTTTCTAACTTAATCACCATATTCATATCATGAATTTAGGGTTTCGGATTCCCGGAACTAAAATTAAAGTTTCTGAGCGTACTGTTAGGGTTTCTAACAATCCGTTAGATTTTTTTAACTTCACAAACGTATGATTAACATAACTTTAGGGTTTTTCTAAAGTTATAACTTATCTGATCAATCCTTGATCTCAAATCATTACGGTTCACTTATGTAACCAAATATACCGACTAGTATTCACTTCGATACTTATCCTTGATAATTCTTCAAAAGAATTTTAAATCTACCATAATCTTATACCTCATTACTAGACTATCACTTATAGTCTATCACATAATTCAAGTCTTATCCAAAACTTTTGAAATTCTTGGAATTTCATTACATAACTGTCAATTTCATACACTCATTTCCTGTCTAGGTCCTAATATTGAACCTTAAATCAATCAATTATGATTTTAAAATTTTGTCCAAATTCTCAAGTTGTCACAGCCGCGCTGCGGCGTCAACTATTATTGCCCAAAAACCGGACTCAGCGCTACGGTGCGAGTCCCTTTGTTACCTGTCGCGCTGCAGCGTGACTTTGCAGGGGCTGAGGCTCACTTTGGCGCTGCGATACCGGCTAATTGGCTTGGAGTCGTGCCGCGGTGCGGACTCTGTGCCACAGAAATGTTGGATAAATTTTTCAAATGGTGAGATTCCCGGACTCATAACTTCTTTGTAATAAGTCTGAATTGTCTCGTTCAAGAGCCTACGGTTCACAAATCATATACTCTACGTGTTTATGCAAAAAATTTATCTATTTGACTTCGTTTGCTAAAATTTCACCAATTAGTCCATTTTTAACGAAAACGATAAATGTTCGTGAACGTTCAACGCTCGTTTCTTCGTTCTAAGTCGGAATCCGGCCATTTTCGAATCCGCAACTCTATAATGCCAAATATGACTTGTCTATATCGAAAACCAGTGTTTTCAAGTTCAATCACAAAATACGACTTCCATTCTGAGAATTTCACGAATTTCGATGATTATCGTCCAATCGCGTGAATTTCGGTAAAACTTCATTACTAGTGATTTATTCATCATTCCAAATACATTCATTTCATTATCTAGATACCTCAACTTATATGATACAACAACTTATATAAGAATTAGTGTAAGACCCTAATTTTTATAAGTAAAGATGAATTTTCTATAAATATCATTTTTGAATATTATGGAGTAAATTTGATATAATGTTATAGTTGTGGGTAATATTTATAAATTTTGCAAAGTACGCAAGTTGTTATATAGTATTCGATTGGTCGAGGAATATTCGTTTTAACAGGGAATATTCGTACAACGGCACAATCATTGGTGGACCCCACAATAGAATTATTGTCGGATTGAGAAAACGACAAAAATACTTTATAAAAATAACGGCGGAAGTTTTACCGTTAACTGTTGAAACACCCGGTGTTAAAAGTACAGTAATACGCGTGGTTGCATAGTAGCATACGATATTGATTATTGATGCTTACGTGAGAAGTCACTTAGTTTTGTTCAATTATTACTACAGTAATTACTGCATAGTATCTCATGTTATTTGATCAATTATTGTCAATATTTTATATATTATTAAATCAATAATTGAGACGACAAGGTTATTAATATTATTATTTGTAATATTAACAATGTCTAGAAGTTCTGTCAAGGAGAGGTTTGGTCACCTAATTGCGCGCCAATAGGGAGAAATTCTTATTGGAAAGCTCTCTCTTTCCTGAGAACGACCTGGTCGATTAATATTGTGAATAATAATAGTGATGATAAATGTTGTTATATATATATATATAAGTTGTATTATTTGTCAAGTGGGGGAATCATGGGTGCATCCCGTGAATGAGCTAGCATTATGTGATGTCTTTGTCATCAAAAGAAATTGGTGGAGTGGGGGGGGGAATGGATAGAGCACTATATCATTATTATATATATTTATAAAGAGTAGAATTTGTTTGGTAAGGCAAATGATATCACGGGATTAAATTCCGTGAATTTAAGAAAAGGAGCATGTGTTATATATATATATATATATATATATATATATAATATTTTATTTAAAAGTTTTTATTTTATTAGAATATTTTATTGCATAGTATTCTTTTCATTCTCCTATAAATAAAAGCTCATTCCTTCATTATTTCTTACGAATTCACTGAAACTTTAGAGAGAGAAACTATAGAGAGAAAGAAGAAAAGTATTCTGCTACTTCACTACTCCTATATCCAATACTCTTCTTTTACGGTAAGAGATATTATTTGTTGTACTCGTAAGGGGTATTATTTCTTTTGTATTCATGAAGAGAACTTTTGTTATTCCATTATTTATTATTCGGTTGGAATAACCTGTATACGCGGGCTACCCTATACTTAGTTAAATTCTTCTGTTATTCCATTCGTTATTATTTTGTTGGAATATCCTGTCTGTGCGTTTTACGCCGGACCTGATTCCATCTTTATTATGCTGTTGGAATATCCTGTCAGTGCGTTTTATGCCGGACCTGATTTCGTCTTTATTATCCTATTGGAATATCATGTTTGTGCGTTTTACGCCGGACCTGGTTCCATTAATTATTATTCTGTTGGAATAACCTGCATGTGCGGTCTATCGGATGTCTGGCGATTTCTTTTGTTATTCCATTCCTTATAATACTCAGTTGGTTAAAGTTTTGACTTCTATACTCCATGAAATTAGTGGAATATCCTTGATATTTGCGCTTCATCCAGTATCTTTTCATGGAAATATTCTTCTGAGCATTCTTAAATTTTACTCTACAAAGCAGTATCATGTTGACAATTTGGACGTTATTGGTTCTTGGATAAATTAATTCTTGAACTTGTTTTTATTGAATTCTTATATCATTGTCATCATCCTCATGTTTATATTTTGTTGAAAGTCATCTGTGGCCTATAGTGCATAGATGGACTCGGTATGATTATGACCAGGGATTATTCGGTGTAATAATGACTGTAATGTTACAAATGATGTGGAAAAAGTCCTCATTAGCCTGTAGTGCATTGATGGACAGTTATTGGCATGATCATGACCATTAATGAATACATGAATGTCCTTGGCCCATAATGCATGGATAATTTGTTGCCGTGATACTAAAGAATATCTTTGGCCGTAGTGCAGGGTGATTCGATGATGTGGATTATTTATTAAGTTGAGTCTCAGCGATAACAGTGATGAAAAACCTTTTAAATCATAAAAGATAGTAGATTTTATTTTCTACTTGACTCTTTTAATGGATTGCTTGTTCCGCTGCAGTTAAACTTGATGGTTGTTATATTATATCAATTTAACACTATTGAAGACTAAGGATAATTTATTCTGCTTTATCTTAGTCATAATATTTTTTACTGGGCTAGTTGAGTTCACCCTTTCTTTCACTGTTCTCTTCAGGAAATGAGAATATAGCTAGGACGAGTCAGGGAACAGAGTGATGGTCCAGAGGATAACATTAGTAGTCCTCACTATTCTGTGAAATAGTGTGTTAATAAATGTATTGAGGACTTATTTTGAGTTTTAATATTGTCTAGAAAAGACAATGTTTGTATTGAAACTCACATCTTATGTTGTATATTTATAGATTGTATTTGTATTATGTAACGTGTATTTAGCGACTTAGAATAGATGATGTATACCTATTTTTGGGGCGTCACAGTTGGTATCAAAGCTTAGGGATATGATCCCTGACTAAGATGTGAGACTAGAACTAGGAGGGGAGAGACGGGAAATTCCTTCGCTAGTATGACCTACCTAAGTTTATTTGATATTTAATTGGTCGGTCAGAGTATAGGGATAATATGTTATATGTTAATTAACCCTTGTTTTGTGGCAGTATCTGAAAATGACATCTGAGAATGTTGAGAATACCAATGGAGCACAGGAGACCGTTGATTCTCCACAGATCAATAATCAGGATAATGTGCATCAGGAAGGCGACAATCCTCAGACAAACAACAACACTGATCAGATGACGAACGATGGAATGTTCAGAGGCTTTATACAATTCATGCAACATCATGAAAGAGCGGCTCCTGTCTAAAATACAGGTGGAAACACTGGAAAATCTCGGACGGTCACCGCTAAAAAATTCAAAGATCTGGGACCACTGGAGTTTATTGGAGAGCCAAAACCACTTAAGGCGGAAGCATGGATAAAGTAGATCACCAAGATATTTGATGTCTTGGGATGCTCCGAGGAGCAAAAGGTGCCATTTACCACCTTTATGTTACGAGGAGAGGCAGATTACTGGTGGAAAGCGGTAAAACGTACTCAACCTGCCACACTAAAGATGTCTTGGAAGAAGTTCCAAGAACTATTCAATGACAAGTACTTTCTCGAAATTATTCGTCACATGAAAGAGGTAGAGTTCATCAAGCTGGAGCAGAATAATATGACCGTGTCACAGTACGAAGCCAAGTTTACTGAGTTATCCCGGTTTACGTCCCATTTAGTTGATAATGAAGAGAGAATGGCGCGGATGTTTTTAAGAGGTTTGAAGCCGGAGATATGTCAATATCTTATTTCTCATAAACTGTATTTGTATTCAGATGTTGTAAATAAGGGTCAGTTAATAGAGCGCGATAACGAGTCAACGCAACCGAAAGAGAGCAGTCGGTAAAATGATAATACCAGTAAGAGCAGTCATTGAAGAGGTGACAACAAGCGTGGAGGGAATCAACAGGCCATAAATGGTAACCACTTCGGTGGTAATCAGGGCCAAAACAATAAGAATGGATATTTCAAGAAGAGTAGATTCAACAATGATGAAAAGACGTCATCACCAGCAACCGTTGTGAAGGAATGAGAACGACCACCTATCATATGCTTCAATTGCGGAGGGGAGGGACACATCAGTCCAAACTGCGCGATGCCGTCCAAAGCATGTTATAATTGTGGAAGAGAAGGCCACTTAGCTCGATTTTGTCGTTCACCAAAGACAAGTTCAGCTAGGATGGAGGCACCAAAGGCCGTCCCAGAAAAGTCAAAACCGATAGTGCAAGGGATAGCGTTTGTTGTGACCTCCCAGAAAGCAAGGAACCCGAACAAGGTCATCACGGGTAAGCATATCATAAACTCTAGCAAAGTCTAAACGTTATTTGATACCGGTTCTCCCCATTCTTTTATTTCTCCTACTTGCGCTCAACGATTAAACTTGACTCTGGAGAAATTAGACTTTGACTTATCTGTGGAAACTCTGTTGGGAGAAACCTTCATTACATCCACTGTTTATAAGTCTTATTTGGTTCAAATCGGTACCCTCACATTACCTCTTGATCTTATTTCATTGAAAATATTTGCATTTGATGTGATTCTAGGGATTGATTGGTTAACTACTCATCATGCTAAAATTGATTGTTTTCGTAAGGTTGTTAGCTTTCATATTCCTAATCAACCTATTATGAGAATTCAAGCGACCAAACCATTAAAATCAATCCCGGTCATCTCAAGCCATAAAGATATTCGTTTATTAAAAAATGGATGTCAAGCTTTCTTAGCTCATGTCACGGATCTAAACAAAAATACGTCAGTTTTGAATGATATTTCTATTGTTAATAAATTCCCTGACGTATTCCCTGATGAACTTCCTGGCCTACCCCCAGAGTATGAAATTGAATTTTGTATCGACCTTGAATCCGGAACAAAACCCATTTCCAAAGCCCCATATCGAATGGCTCATGTTGAACTTCAGGAGTTAAAGACCCAATTACAGGAATTGTTAGACATCGGTTTTATTCGTCCTAGTACGTCTCCTTGGGGTTCTCCTATTCTATTCGTGAAGAAGAAAGATGGGAGTATGCGAATTTGTATTGATTATCGGGAGTTGAATCATGTCACGATCAAAAATAGGTACCCATTGTCACGTATTGGTGACATGTTTGACCAGTTGCAAGGAGATAAATTCTTTTCAAAGATTGATCTTCGTTCCGGATATCACCAATTGAATATTAGAACCGATGACATTCCAAAAACAGCTTTCAAAACTCGGTACGGGCATTATGAATTCCTAGTCATGTCCTTTGGATTGACTAATGCTCCTGCTTCCTTCATGGATATGATGAACCGAGTATTCAAGGAATATTTGGATCACTTTGTGGTCGTCTTTATTGATGACATCCTTATTTATTTCAAAAGTCGTGAAGATCATGAGCAACACTTGAGGCTGATACTCCAAAAGCTTTGTGAATACAAGCTTTATGCCAAGTTGAAGAAATGCGAATTCTAGCTTGAGGAAGTAGGATTCCTTGGGCACGTAGTATCAAGTCATGAAATATCTGTTGACCCGGCAAAAATTGAAGCAATTCAAAGCTGGGAGCAACCTAAATCAGTGACCGAAGTACGTAGCTTTCTCGGTTTAGCTGGTTATTATCGGAGATTCGTGGAAGGATTTTCTCGAATCGCTACTCCATTAACTCAGCTGACTCGGAAAGACACAAAGTTCAGTTGGAGCGAAGAGTATGAGAAGAGTTTTCAAGAACTCAAGAGGAGACTCATTTCAGCACCTGCTCTGACAATACCATCTGGCTCGGAGGGATTTGTCATCTACAGTGTGATGCTTCGGGCAAAGGATTGGGATGTGTTCTCATACAACATGGGAAAGTCATAGCCTATGCCTCGCGACAACTCAAAGAATATGAGAGGAATTATCCTACTCATGATCTAGAGTTGGCATCTGTTGTCTTCGCACTTAAAATTTGGAGGCATTACTTGTATGGGGAGAAAGTGGAGATCTTTACGAATCATAAAAGCCTCAAATATTTCTTCACTCAAATGGAACTCAACATGCGACAACAACGTTGGCTTGAACTATTGAAAGATTATGATCATACCATCCTGGAAAAGTAAACGTGGTAGCTAACGCATTGAGTAGAAGATCATATGCAAGTACGAGTGCGGTATTGTCAACGCAAAGGCCCATTTAGTGTGACTAGCAAAGGATGGAGATAGAGTTAAATACTCTAGGGACCCATGTGATGATGGCGAATATATGAGTAGAACCGACGTTAATTGATAAAGTTAAAGCTGCTCAAGCTACAGACCTGGAGCAGATGCGTATGAGGAAGAAAGTGCAAGAAGGTGCTATGCCGGAAGCAAGAATCGATGAAGAAGGAATACTTCGAGTCAACTCCAGACTTTGTGTTCCTAACGACCCTGATTTAAAGTATAAAATCATGATGGAGGTGCACAACACACCGTTTGCAATCCATCCTGGGAGTACCAAAAATGTATCATGATCTTCGTCATATATTTTGTTGGAGCAATATGAAGAGAGATATAGTGCTGTTTATCTCAAGGTGTCTAACTTGTCAACGAGTTTAAGTGGAGCATCAAGTACCAAAAGGTCCATTGCAACCACTTGAAATTTCAGAATAGAAGTGAGAGCACATTACCATGGATTTCGTTACCTGTCTTCCTAAGGTTTCTCAAGGCATAGATGTGATTTGGGTCATTGTTGATAGATTGACCAAGTCTGCTCATTTCTTACCGATACGAGAAACTTATACACTTGAACGTCTTGCTCGTATGTACATAAACGAGATTATAAGACTACATGGTATGCCAGTATCCATAATTTCTGATCGAGACACAGGATTCACTTCAAGATTTTGGGTTAGTTTGCAGAAAGCTATGGGCACAGATTTACGATTTAGCTCGGCATATCATCCTCAGACGGACCGGCAGTCAGAGAGGACTATTCAAACTCTTGAAGATTTATTAAGACTCTGTGTCCTTGACTTCAAGGGAAGTTGGGATAAGTTCTTACCATTGGTGGAGTTTTCCTACAAGAAGAGTTATCAAGCAAGTATTGGCATGGCTTCATTTGAGGCGTTGTATGGAAGAAAGTGTCGTTCTCCAGTATGCTGGGATGAGGTGGGTGAAGCAACGTTGTTGGGACTGGAGTTGGTACGAATGACTACGGAAAAGATTCAAATGATCCGACAACGTATAAAAACCTCACAAGACCGACAAAAGAGTTATGCTAATCTTTATCGAAAAACGTGGAATTCGATATTGGAGATCATGTGTTGTTACGTCTTGCTCCATGGAAAGGAGTTACGAGATTTGGAAAGAGAGAAAAGCTCAATCCTCGATTCATTGGCCCATTTTTAATCCTCGATCGAGTAGGAACTATGGCCTATAGACTCATTTTACCGCCAAGTATGTCTCGTGTTCATAACATTTTTCATATATCCATGTTATGTAAATATGTGAAAGACCCGAACCACATTATTGAGTTAGAACCGGACGAAATAGCGAAAGATTTAACATATGAAGAGGTTCCTGTTCAAATCTTGGATAAGAAGGAACATATTCTATGTGACGCACCCAAAATTAGGTGTACGTCACCCATCTTGGGTCGCCACTTACATGGTACATAAATTCAAATACAACTTACTAATATAACTGTCGTGTACAATACGACAAAACATAAACTGTGAGTTTGAATACAAATATTTTCTACTAGAGATTATATAAACTCAAAAGGAGTCCTCATTACAATTATTATCACACTATTTCACAAAATAGTGAGGACTACTAAAGCTATCCTCTGGACCATCACTCCGTTCCCCGACTCGTCCCAGCTATATTCTCATTTCCTGAAGAGAACAGTGAAAGAAAGAGTGAGCTCAACTAGCCCAATAAGAAATATTATGACTAAAATAATGCAGAATAAATTATCATTAGCCTCCAACAATGTTAAACTGATAAAATACAATAGACATCAAGTTTAAATGCAGTGGAACAAGCAATCCATTAAAAGAGTCAAGTAGAGAATAGAATCTACTATCTTTTATGATTTAAAAAGTTTTTCATCACTTTTATCGATGAGACTCAGCTCAATAAATAATCCACATCATTAAATCATCCCTGCACTACATGCCAAGGATAATCTTTAGTATCACGACCACGAATTATCCATGCACTACGGGCCAAAGATAATCGTGTGTTTCATCAACAGTCCTGATCATGCCATAAAAAATTCATCTTTGCTCCCTTAGCCGAAAAGAATCCATAGCCATAATCATACCAAAAACTGTCCATCAATGCACTACAGGCCAGTAAGGACTTTTAAATTTTCACATCATTTGTAACATTACGGTCATGATTATACCGAATAATCCCTAGTCATAATCATACCAAGTCCATCTATGCACTACAGGCCACAGATGACTTTCAACATAACATAAACATGAGGATGATGACAATGATATAAGAATTCAATTAAACAAGTTCAAGAATTAATTTGTCTAGGAACCAATAACGTCCAAATTGTCAACATGATACTTCTTTGTAGAGTAAAATTCAAGAATGCTCAGAAGAATATTTCTACGAAAAGATACTGGATGAAGCGCAAATATCAAGGATATTCCACTAATTTCATGGAGTATAGAAGTCAAAATTTTAATCAACTGAGTATAATACTGAATGGAATAACAAAAGATATCACCATGCATGCGGTACTTCGCATAGACGGTTATTTCAACAAAATAATAATAACGGAACCAGGTCAGGTGAAATTCACACCGACAGGATGTTCCAACAGAATAATAAATGCTGAATAATGAATGATGGAACCAGGTCTGGCGTATAGCACAGACAGGATATTCTGACAGAATAATAAAGACGGAATAATAAAAATGGAACTAGGTTCGGCGTATAGCACAGACAGGATATTCTGACAGAATAATAAAGACAGAATAATAGAAGAATGTCACCAAGTATAGGGTAGACCGCGTATACAGGTTACTCCAACAGAATAATAAGAATTAGAATAACAACAGTTTTCTTCATGAATAAGAAAGAATAACACTCCTTACGAGTACAACAAATAATATTCCCTACCTTAAGAAGAAGAGTAGTGGATATATAAGTAGTGAAGTAACAGAATACTTTCTTCTTTCTCTCTATAGTTTATCTCTCTAGAGTTTCAGTGAATTCGTAAGAAAATAATGAATGAATGAGCTTCTATTTATAAAAAAATGGAATGCATAGTAACTAACTCATGAACGGTCGAGATTAATTACTTTAATCTGACGGTCCATATTTAAAGAAAAATCTTTTAAATAAAATATAATATATTCTATTTATATAAAAAGATTTTTACTATGCAAACACTATGCGGGCACTATGCAAACACTATGCATAATAAAATATAATATATTTTATTTATAGAATAACTTTAATAAAGTATTCAGTTTTATATAAAAAGATGTTTCTATTTTATTACGAATAAAACAAAACTTCTAAATCAACAATAATTGAATTAAATAATGTGAGATACTATGCATCAACTATTTTAGCAATAATTGAACAAAACTGAGTGACTTCTCACATAAATATCAATAATCAATACCGTGTGCTACTATGCAACAACACGTATTACTGTACTTTTACTACCGAGTAGTTCAACAGTATCAACAGTAAAACTTCTGCCGTTATTTTCAATAAAATATTTTTGTCGTTTTCTCAATCCTACAATAATTTCGTTGTGGGGTCCACCAATAATTGTGCCGTCGTACGAATATTTCCTATTTAAAACGAATATTCCCCGACCAATCGAATATAATATGACAACTTGCATACTTTGCAAAATTTATAAATATTATCCACAACTATAACATTATCTCAAATTCACACCATAATATAAAAAAAATATTTCGAGAAAATTAATTCTTTATTCATAAAATCTGGGGTTTCACATTCTACGATCCAAAGTTATACCTCAAGTTAAAGTTTTGTGGAGAAACCACGATGTTGAGGAAATAACTTGGGAGTTAGAATCTGAAATGAAATCAAGGTATCCTTACCTCTTCGACATACTAGGTACGTACCCTAATTTCGACGGTGAAATTTCATAAGAAGGGGAGGTTGTAAGACCCCAACTTTTATAAATAAAGATGAATTTTCTATAAATATCATTTTTGAATATTATAGAGTAAATTTGATATAATGTTATAGTTGTGGGTAATATTTATAAATTTTGCAAAGTACGTAAGTTGTTATATAATATTCGATTGGTCGGGGAATATTTGTTTTAACAGGGAATATTCGTACAACGACACAATCATTGGTGGACCCCACAATGGAATTATTGTCGGATTAAGAAAACGACAAAAATACTTTATAAAAATAATGGCGGAAGTTTTACCGTTAACTGTTGAAACACCCGGTGTTAAAAGTACAGTAATACGCGTGGTTGCATAGTAGCACACGGTATTGATTATTCATGCATACGTGAGAAGTCACTTAGTTTTGTTCAATTATTACTACAGTAATTGCTGCATAGTATCTCACGTTATTTGATTCAATTATTGTAAATATTGTATATATTATTAAATCAATAATTGAGATGACAAGGTTATTAATATTATTTGTAATATTAACGATATCTAGAAGTTCTGTCAAGGAGAGGTTTGGTCACCTAATTGCGCGCCAATAGGGAGAAATTCTTATTGGAAAGCCCCCTCTTTCCTGGGAACGACCTGGTCGATTAATATTATGAATAATAATAGTGATGATAAATGTTGATATATATATATATATATATATATATATATATATATATATATATATATAAGTTGTATTATTTGTCAAGTGGGGGAATCATGAGTGCATCCCGTGAATGAGCTAGCATTATGTGATGTCTTTGTCATCAAAAGAAATTGGTGGAGTGGGGGGGAATGGATGGAGTACTATATCATTATTATGTATATTATAAAGTGTAGCATTTGTTTGGTAAGGCAAATGATATCACGGGATTAAATTCCGTGAATTTAAGAAAGGAGCACGTGTTATATATATAATATATAATATATATATAATATATTTTATTTAAAAGTTTTTATTTTATTAGAATAATTTATTGCATAATATCCTTTCCATTCTCCTATAAATAGAAGCTCATTCCTTCATTATTTCTTACGAATTCACTGAAACTCCAGAGAGAGAAACTATAGTGAGAAAGAGGAAAAGTGTTCTACTACTTCACTACTCTTATATCCAATACTCTTCTTTTATGGTAAGGGATATTATTTGTTGTACTCGTAAGGGATATTATTTCTTTTGTATTCATGAAGAGAACTTCTGTTATTCCATTATTTATTATTCGGTTGGAATAACCTGTATACGCGGGCTACCCTATACTTTGTGAAATTCTTCTGTTATTCCATTCGTTATTATTCTGTTGAAATATCCTGTCTGTACGTTTTACGTCGGACCTGATTTCACCTTTATTATTCTGTTGGAATATCATGTCTGTGCGTTTTACGCTAGACCTGATTCCATTAATTATTATTCTATTGGAATAACCTGCCTGTACGGTCTATCGCATGTCTGATGATTTCTTTTGTTATTCCATTCCTTATAATACTCAGTTGGTTAAAGTTTTGACTTCTATACTCCATGAAATTAGTAGAATATCCTTGATATTTGCGCTTCATCCAGTATCTTTTCATGGAAATATTCTTCTGAGCATTCTTGAATTTTACTCTACAAAGCAGTATCATGTTGACAATTTGGACGTTATTAGTTCCTGGATAAATTAATTCTTGAACTTGTTTTATTGAATTCTTATATCATTGTCATCATGCTCATGTTTATATTTTGTTAAAAGTCAGTTATGGCCTATAGTGCATAGATGGACTTGGTATGATTATGACAAGGGATTATTCGGTGTAATCATGATCGTAATGTTACAAATGATGTGGAAAAAGTCCTCATTGGCCCGCAATGCATTGATGGACAGTTGTTGGCATGATCATGACCATTAATGAATACACGAATGTCTTTGGCCCGTAGTGCATGGATAATTTGTGGTCGTGATACTAAAAAATATCATTGGCCGTAGTGCAGGGTTGATTCGATGATGTAAATTATTTATTAAGCTGAGTCTCAGCGATAACAGTGATGAAAAACCTTTTAAATCATAAAAGATAGTAGATTTTATTTTCTGCTTGACTCTTTTAATGGATTGATTGTTCCGCTGCAGTTAAACTTGATGGTTGTTATATTGTATCAGTTTAACACTATTGAAGACAAAAGATAATTTATTCTACTTTATCTTAGACATAATATTTCTTACTGGGCTAGTTGAGCTCACCCTTTCTTTCACTGTTCTCGTCAGGAAATGAGAATATAGCTGGGACGAGTCGGGGAACGGAGTGATGGTCCAGAGGATAGTATTAGTAGTCCTCACTATTCTGTGAAATAGTGTGTTAATAAATTTATTGAGGACTTATTTTGAGTTTTAATACTATCTAAAGGCAATGTTTGTATTGAAACTCACAGCTTATGTTGTATATTTAAAGATTGTATTTGTATTATGTACCATGTATTTGGCGACTCAGAATAGGTGATGTATACCTTTTTTGGGGGCGTCACAATTAGGTTATGGCTTATTCTTCATAAGCTCATAACTTAACAATTTCCTTACTACATGATTTTCATTTCATTATAACTTATTATTGATTTAAGTCCTTTACTCAATGTCCTCACATCTTATCAAATATACCAATTCATACGACAATCATATGACAAGTTCATCATACGTTAATAACTTATTTAGGTTTAAGTTACTTATTCATAACTTTATTCGGCTTAAGTCCGTTGTTTATCCACTTTTCTTATGTTCTTATCATCTAAGTTCATTTAGATTACACTTCTCGTATCACCCTACTATGTTAGACATAGAAGAGGCAAGATCAATTACCTTTGAAGACTACTTGTACTTCTCTCCTCTTTGGGAATCTAGCAAAAGATGTGTTGGCTTATAAATTTCTTATTCTCTCTAACACTTAAGTTAATTTGTATTGGATATGAATAATGACTTGCAACTTCTTCTAGTTATAGGAGAGCCAAGGTCAGGGCATACTAGTCATTAATTAACCCACCTCCTCAACTAACCTCCTTACTATTCATCTACTTAACCACTATGTAATCTTGCTAGCCACTCCTTTTTCTTGCTCACACAACACTTGATCATCACATAAAGTACTTGCCCACTACTACACCCATGGGTTACCCCATAGATCCTATTTAATTAATGGATCATCCATTGGGCTTGCTTTGATTTACTTTGGGCTTATCTTAATAAACACTTGGGATAGATATTGCTACAACTTGGGCTTGTCCCTTAATGCTTAATGAACTTGTACATCCCACTAAATTATACAAGTTCATTCCTTAAACATTAATTTCCCAATGCTCTCAATTTAAGTCCGCATGCGAATTATTGCGTTTTCCATACTTAGATTATTATTACATATTCCATCTCGCCTCGATATTATAACGATAGGTATTTCTCGGAAGTTCAAAAATAATTCTCGAGCGATAAATGATGAATAGTTTTTTTTGTAAACTTTTTCGAAAATTTTTTATTTTCGTCTTAGAAATTCAAACACCTTAATTCAGTCACGTGGTTCAAATACTATGATGTTCCGACGTTTCTAGGTTATAGAACGACATACATCTTATTAACACACAATAATATTGTAATACCCGGTAAAAAAAATATAAATAAATAATATTTAAATCCATATTTAATTGGGTTTTTATTATGTTTGGATCAAATTGTATTTAATTTGTGTGGCTTATAATAAGTAGGTGATTACATTAATTTGGGCTTTTATACTAATTGGGTCTAATTTGTATTTGGATAATATTAAAATCCTATTAAAATTAGGAGAGTTAATACGATAGGTTAATAAATATTTAAACCCTAATCTATCTCACATACCTCTCATAACTGACTGAAAAAAAAGGCGCAACCTCTACTACGAAGAGAGAGAAAAGAAGGGAGAGCAATGGCGGCACAAAAAAAAAAGAGAAGAAAATTCATCAACCTTTAAATTTTGCAATATCCAATTAGTAAGTTATTATTATTTTTTAAAACTATTAGATCTATTTTGTTGGAAGTTCACTAATTCATAAGAAAGTTTAAAAATATATTTTATATGCATAGTACTTTTGCAAAGTGATTACCGAAATTGATTAAGGTGGCTATAGGAAGTGGGTATATATATAATGAACATGTCAGGTGACTTATTACTACTATCATTATATATATATATAGATATATTGTTTTTGTTTATTAGAATATAATATGTAAGCTTAGATATTTTGTTTCTTAGCAATCTAATTTCGAATGGCAGTGGGGTGATAAGATTAGTATACTAGCTTAATAAATAACTAATTATTATGTTATATTTAGAAATTGTACCGAAAGTTTTGTATATTAATTCAAATCGAATTCGTATATTTGTTAATATTATAAAAAAATATTATTTAATAAAATTAGTTAATATTATGTTAGTAATGGTTAGATTTGTAATAAAATTTTATTTTATTATTGGTTCGAACAGAAGGAATTTAACGAGTCATTTTTAGAATATAAATTTTGGAATATTAATAATTGATTTAAGGTGATGATTAAATGTACCTTGAATGAATAACAAATTATTTTGGAGTTTATGAGTTGGATTATATTTAATTTGAGGTGAATATGTTTAGGTGGTGAATAACGTTTCGTATTTGATATCGTTGACAATTGAGGATAAGATTTTGTGGAGTGTGCTATAAATGGTTTGGAAGTATCAGGTACGAATTCCGTACTCTTTCAGCGATACTCTTGTTAAATTTGATTTGTTCGTTTGTTTATTATTTCGAATTATGTTATGATTTCACATAATTGTTTCATGTGAAATAAATATATTAGTTTCATTTTGGAGTTGATACACATGACTCGTATTTGTACTCTTTGAATTAGGATATCATGTTTAGTATTTATTTTTGATAATTGTAGAGCGGTACATGTTGCTACCTTCTTTTTGAAACCTTGTGACCATAATTTGATTTGGTTCAACATGTACATATAGAACCCTTTTGTTGGTATTATGTCGCATGTGTTGTGACATGGTATTTTTATTAGAATATACCGTAGGGTATACCTGAGCTATAACCACCTGTGGGGGTACCACAGGCATGTCCTCTTGGCACCGAGGCATGACACCTTCCGTGGCGGTGTGATCAGTCCACGGCGTCTCCGTTTTGTGCTCCAGTGGGAGTTGGCCATTTGGTGTTTTGTTGTGGGAGGCGTATGGGTCGACCCTAGTTTCTGTTCTATTCTGTTCTGCGGATTGGTGATGTTTGTGCCAAACACACCTTCCGATTTGCACGCATCTGGATTGCGCAGTCCGATGTGTGATTGCCTGTGTGGCATTATTTTGATTGCCTGTGTGGCATTATTTGACTTGCCTGTGTGGCAAGGTATATTACTATATTCTGAGCTCGGTATGAAATAACACCCAGCCAATTGATTCAGCCTATCATTTCATTGTGTTAGTTTTATTCGTTTAGTTTCAGTTCGCTTCATTACATTTCATTTAATTGTGTTAGTTATTCCGTTACATTATTCTTGCATTCTATATCCGTACTGGGCATTTGGCTCATGCTGTGTTTTTCTTCCGGCAGGTAATCAGGGGGATCAAGGGCAAGTGTGATGAGAGCTCCATTCATTCCAATGATTTAGAAATATTCTGTTTAGACTTGATGAGTCAGTTACTAGGAATTGTAATAATTATTTAAACTGTAGTTTGAGCCAGTGTGGCATTTATTATGGTTTGTCTTATGATATTGAATTATTATGAGATTACTCTTTTGTGGTTTAGAACCTTGTGATCTTCTTTAGTTCTGTTGTGTTTTGAGTAACCTCTCTTTCTATTTTGGAAAGGGGGTGTTACAGAGTATGGTATCAGAGCCAGGTTCTTTCTTGTAGAAAACCTATTTAGGTTTGACCTGTGAGTTGTGGGTAAATCATTGGGTAGACGTAGGAGTTTGATTTGATTTTGTTCTCTATTTGGTTGGTCTTGATTTTGACCAAGTGTTTTTAGCTTTTTAAAATGTAATTAATTTGAGAAAGGCGAGTTAACTTGTTAAGATTATTATTGTTATATTCGTTGGAGTAATAATGTTTATTAAGGATGGTGATTTGATCATTAAGGAGAATAATGTCATACTTTGTTCAGTTAAGAAATGATTATACGATTATGATATGAGCAGTTGTATAAGTGAGTTTTGATATTGGAGAATTATTTGTTAAAGTTATTTCAGGTAATTACAAATTATTATGATTTTGGAATTGAGGATTTTAATTGGGTTAGACTCTAATTTTTGTTAAGTTGTGAATAATTTGAGGTATGTGAATCGGTAGGATAATATGATAAAGTGAAAACTATTAAGTACAGAGGATCCCTTGTAATTTTGAGTTGTAAAGATTCGAGGTAATTAGATTGATCTTTTGGAGTACATGAATTTTGCAATTATTTTCTAGTAGAATATTGGAGTTATCTTATATGAAATTTTGAGTGATAGTATGAGCAGATCTTGGAATTTGTTGGGTTAAGGTTTTCATTAAGAGAATGATTGATTTATTGAATGATTAAATATACAATAAGTGATGAATCTTTAAGAGATTTTGAAAGCTATCGTTTGTTTATTCAGATAGTAGGATATATGATTTGGAGTTTGGTATGGTGATGGAGAGATCTTAGTGGTAGTATATTTTTGGTGTAATAATACTTGAGAACTAATTTGATTTGAGGTTATGATGTTTTGAAACTCTTAAGGACTTAGGAGAGCTGGTGATAAAGAGATATTAGTAGTATATTCTTTAGTGTAATATTATTTGGTGAATAGTTCAAATTAAGGATGAGATATTTTGAAGCTCTTGAGGACTTGGGGAGAGTTGGTAAAATGGTTTGCATAGTTATTTTGGTTATCTGATGTCTTTAGAGTTTTGCGTGAATTTATGTAAAATTAAATAAAAATAATTTGTTATATCTTTGTCATGTGTGGAATATAAACGTTTTACGAATTAGAGATAATTTTAAATATTTTGGGTATTCGAATCGTTTTTAGATGAAGAATTTTTTTTTTGTGATTTCGAATTATGTTCCGAAGAGTACGTTTACAAGAATTAAACTCAAAGATATTAGCGACGACCCGCACCAATGGTGGAGCATGTGACCTAATTTGATGTAACACGAAGAACTTTACCAAGGCTTGACACGGTAGCTGACGAATCGGTTACAAGTACATTGATGATTACGTGGACCGATGACTTATCCGCGTTGATCGTTACAAATGGCGGCGCTACGTCGTAACTAAATTTTTATTTTTTTTTGTAGCTTATTTGAATTTCGAGGACGAAATTATTTTTTAAGGGGTGAAAAATGTAATAACCCATATTTTTTTATTTTTTTAAATTAAAATGGAGAAAGATAATTCCTTTTTGTTAAAGTCTTGTGGTAAAATCATTCGGAGCGGAAAGCTACATGGAAGATGGAGGAGTCTATTCTAGCGAAGTATCTGCATTTTTTTGATAATTAGGTACGTTCATTCTTTTGATTCCGGGGACGGAATCCTTTTAAGGGGTAGGTGATGTAATACCCGGTAAAAAAAAATATAAATAAATAATATTTAAATCCATATTTAATTGGGCTTTTATTATGTTTGGATCAAATTGTATTTAATTTGTGTGGCTTATAATAAGTAGGTGATTACATTAATTTGGGCTTTTATACTAATTGGGTCTAATTTGTATTTGGATAATATTAAAATCCTATTAAAATTAGGAGAGTTAATACGATAGGTTAATAAATATTTAAACCCTAATCTATCTCACATACCTCTCATAACTGACTGAAAAAAAAGGCGCAACCTCTACTACGAAGAGAGAGAAAAGAAGGGAGAGCAATGGCGGCACAAAAAAAAAGAGAAGAAAATTCATCAACCTTTAAATTTTGCAATATCCAATTAGTAAGTTATTATTATTTTTTAAAACTATTAGATCTATTTTGTTGGAAGTTCACTAATTCATAAGAAAGTTTAAAAATATATTTTATATGCATAGTACTTTTGCAAAGTGATTACCGAAATTGATTAAGGTGGCTATAGGAAGTGGGTATATATATAATGAACATGTCAGGTGACTTATTACTACTATCATTATATATATATAGATATATTGTTTTTGTTTATTAGAATATAATATGTAAGCTTAGATATTTTGTTTCTTAGCAATCTAATTTCGAATGGCAGTGGGGTGATAAGATTAGTATACTAGCTTAATAAATAACTAATTATTATGTTATATTTAGAAATTGTACCGAAAGTTTTGTATATTAATTCAAATCGAATTCGTATATTTGTTAATATTATAAAAAAATATTATTTAATAAAATTAGTTAATATTATGTTAGTAATGGTTAGATTTGTAATAAAATTTTATTTTATTATTGGTTCGAACAGAAGGAATTTAACGAGTCATTTTTAGAATATAAATTTTGGAATATTAATAATTGATTTAAGGTGATGATTAAATGTACCTTGAATGAATAACAAATTATTTTGGAGTTTATGAGTTGGATTATATTTAATTTGAGGTGAATATGTTTAGGTGGTGAATAACGTTTCGTATTTGATATCGTTGACAATTGAGGATAAGATTTTGTGGAGTGTGCTATAAATGGTTTGGAAGTATCAGGTACGGATTCCGTACTCTTTCAGCGATACTCTTGTTAAATTTGATTTGTTCGTTTGTTTATTATTTCGAATTATGTTATGATTTCACATAATTGTTTCATGTGAAATAAATATATTAGTTTCATTTTGGAGTTGATACACATGACTCGTATTTGTACTCTTTGAATTAGGATATCATGTTTAGTATTTATTTTTGATAATTGTAGAGCGGTACATGTTGCTACCTTCTTTTTGAAACCTTGTGACCATAATTTGATTTGGTTCAACATGTACATATAGAACCCTTTTGTTGGTATTATGTCGCATGTGTTGTGACATGGTATTTTTATTAGAATATACCGTAGGGTATACCTGAGCTATAACCACCTGTGGGGGTACCACAGGCATGTCCTCTTGGCACCGAGGCATGACACCTTCCGTGGCGGTGTGATCAGTCCACGGCGTCTCCGTTTTGTGCTCCAGTGGGAGTTGGCCATTTGGTGTTTTGTTGTGGGAGGCGTATGGGTCGACCCTAGTTTCTGTTCTGTTCTGTTCTGCGGATTGGTGATGTTTGTGCCAAACACACCTTCCGATTTGCACGCATCTGGATTGCGCAGTCCGATGTGTGATTGCCTGTGTGGCATTATTTTGATTGCCTGTGTGGCATTATTTGACTTGCCTGTGTGGCAAGGTATATTACTATATTCTGAGCTCGGTATGAAATAACACCCAACCAATTGATTCAGCCTATCATTTCATTGTGTTAGTTTTATTCGTTTAGTTTCAGTTCGCTTCATTACATTTCATTTAATTGTGTTAGTTATTCCGTTACATTATTCTTGCATTCTATATCCGTACTGGGCATTTGGCTCATGCTGTGTTTTTCTTCCGGCAGGTAATCAGGGGGATCAAGGGCAAGTGTGATGAGAGCTCCATTCATTCCAATGATTTAGAAATATTCTGTTTAGACTTGATGAGTCAGTTACTAGGAATTGTAATAATTATTTAAACTGTAGTTTGAGCCAGTGTGGCATTTATTATGGTTTGTCTTATGATATTGAATTATTATGAGATTACTCTTTTGTGGTTTAGAACCTTGTGATCTTCTTTAGTTCTGTTGTGTTTTGAGTAACCTCTCTTTCTATTTTGGAAAGGGGGTGTTACAGAGTATGGTATCAGAGCCAGGTTCTTTCTTGTAGAAAACCTATTTAGGTTTGACCTGTGAGTTGTGGGTAAATCATTGGGTAGACGTAGGAGTTTGATTTGATTTTGTTCTCTATTTGGTTGGTCTTGATTTTGACCAAGTGTTTTTAGCTTTTTAAAATGTAATTAATTTGAGAAAGGCGAGTTAACTTGTTAAGATTATTATTGTTATATTCGTTGGAGTAATAATGTTTATTAAGGATGGTGATTTGATCATTAAGGAGAATAATGTCATACTTTGTTCAGTTAAGAAATGATTATACGATTATGATATGAGCAGTTGTATAAGTGAGTTTTGATATTGGAGAATTATTTGTTAAAGTTATTTCAGGTAATTACAAATTATTATGATTTTGGAATTGAGGATTTTAATTGGGTTAGACTCTAATTTTTGTTAAGTTGTGAATAATTTGAGGTATGTGAATCGGTAGGATAATATGATAAAGTGAAAACTATTAAGTACAGAGGATCCCTTGTAATTTTGAGTTGTAAAGATTCGAGGTAATTAGATTGATCTTTTGGAGTACATGAATTTTGCAATTATTTTCTAGTAGAATATTGGAGTTATCTTATATGAAATTTTGAGTGATAGTATGAGCAGATCTTGGAATTTGTTGGGTTAAGGTTTTCATTAAGAGAATGATTGATTTATTGAATGATTAAATATACAATAAGTGATGAATCTTTAAGAGATTTTGAAAGCTATCGTTTGTTTATTCAGATAGTAGGATATATGATTTGGAGTTTGGTATGGTGATGGAGAGATCTTAGTGGTAGTATATTTTTGGTGTAATAATACTTGAGAACTAATTTGATTTGAGGTTATGATGTTTTGAAACTCTTAAGGACTTAGGAGAGCTGGTGATAAAGAGATATTAGTAGTATATTCTTTAGTGTAATATTATTTGGTGAATAGTTCAAATTAAGGATGAGATATTTTGAAGCTCTTGAGGACTTGGGGAGAGTTGGTAAAATGGTTTGCATAGTTATTTTGGTTATCTGATGTCTTTAGAGTTTTGCGTGAATTTATGTAAAATTAAATAAAAATAATTTGTTATATCTTTGTCATGTGTGGAATATAAACGTTTTACGAATTAGAGATAATTTTAAATATTTTGGGTATTCGAATCGTTTTTAGATGAAGAATTTTTTTTTTGTGATTTCGAATTATGTTCCGAAGAGTACGTTTACAAGAATTAAACTCAAAGATATTAGCGACGACCCGCACCAATGGTGGAGCATGTGACCTAATTTGATGTAACACGAAGAACTTTACCAAGGCTTGACACGGTAGCTGACGAATCGGTTACAAGTACATTGATGATTACGTGGACCGATGACTTATCCGCGTTGATCGTTACAAATGGCGGCGCTACGTCGTAACTAAATTTTTATTTTTTTTTGTAGCTTATTTGAATTTCGAGGACGAAATTATTTTTTAAGGGGTGAAAAATGTAATAACCCATATTTTTTTATTTTTTTAAATTAAAATGGAGAAAGATAATTCCTTTTTGTTAAAGTCTTGTGGTAAAATCATTCGGAGCGGAAAGCTACATGGAAGATGGAGGAGTCTATTCTAGCGAAGTATCTGCATTTTTTTGATAATTAGGTACGTTCATTCTTTTGATTCCGGGGACGGAATCCTTTTAAGGGGTAGGTGATGTAATACCCGGTAAAAAAAAATATAAATAAATAATATTTAAATCCATATTTAATTGGGCTTTTATTATGTTTGGATCAAATTGTATTTAATTTGTGTGGCTTATAATAAGTAGGTGATTACATTAATTTGGGCTTTTATACTAATTGGGTCTAATTTGTATTTGGATAATATTAAAATCCTATTAAAATTAGGAGAGTTAATACGATAGGTTAATAAATATTTAAACCCTAATCTATCTCACATACCTCTCATAACTGACTGAAAAAAAAGGCGCAACCTCTACTACGAAGAGAGAGAAAAGAAGGGAGAGCAATGGCGGCACAAAAAAAAAGAGAAGAAAATTCATCAACCTTTAAATTTTGCAATATCCAATTAGTAAGTTATTATTATTTTTTAAAACTATTAGATCTATTTTGTTGGAAGTTCACTAATTCATAAGAAAGTTTAAAAATATATTTTATATGCATAGTACTTTTGCAAAGTGATTACCGAAATTGATTAAGGTGGCTATAGGAAGTGGGTATATATATAATGAACATGTCAGGTGACTTATTACTACTATCATTATATATATATATAGATATATTGTTTTTGTTTATTAGAATATAATATGTAAGCTTAGATATTTTGTTTCTTAGCAATCTAATTTCGAATGGCAGTGGGGTGATAAGATTAGTATACTAGCTTAATAAATAACTAATTATTATGTTATATTTAGAAATTGTACCGAAAGTTTTGTATATTAATTCAAATCGAATTCGTATATTTGTTAATATTATAAAAAAATATTATTTAATAAAATTAGTTAATATTATGTTAGTAATGGTTAGATTTGTAATAAAATTTTATTTTATTATTGGTTCAAACAGAAGGAATTTAACGAGTCATTTTTAGAATATAAATTTTGGAATATTAATAATTGATTTAAGGTGATGATTAAATGTACCTTGAATGAATAACAAATTATTTTGGAGTTTATGAGTTGGATTATATTTAATTTGAGGTGAATATGTTTAGGTGGTGAATAACGTTTCGTATTTGATATCGTTGACAATTGAGGATAAGATTTTGTGGAGTGTGCTATAAATGGTTTGGAAGTATCAGGTACGGATTCCGTACTCTTTCAGCGATACTCTTGTTAAATTTGATTTGTTCGTTTGTTTATTATTTCGAATTATGTTATGATTTCACATAATTGTTTCATGTGAAATAAATATATTAGTTTCATTTTGGAGTTGATACACATGACTCGTATTTGTACTCTTTGAATTAGGATATCATGTTTAGTATTTATTTTTGATAATTGTAGAGCGGTACATGTTGCTACCTTCTTTTTGAAACCTTGTGACCATAATTTGATTTGGTTCAACATGTACATATAGAACCCTTTTGTTGGTATTATGTCGCATGTGTTGTGACATGGTATTTTTATTAGAATATACCGTAGGGTATACCTGAGCTATAACCACCTGTGGGGGTACCACAGGCATGTCCTCTTGGCACCGAGGCATGACACCTTCCGTGGCGGTGTGATCAGTCCACGGCGTCTCCGTTTTGTGCTCCAGTGGGAGTTGGCCATTTGGTGTTTTGTTGTGGGAGGCGTATGGGTCGACCCTAGTTTCTGTTCTGTTCTGTTCTGCGGATTGGTGATGTTTGTGCCAAACACACCTTCCGATTTGCACGCATCTGGATTGCGCAGTCCGATGTGTGATTGCCTGTGTGGCATTATTTTGATTGCCTGTGTGGCATTATTTGACTTGCCTGTGTGGCAAGGTATATTACTATATTCTGAGCTCGGTATGAAATAACACCCAGCCAATTGATTCAGCCTATCATTTCATTGTGTTAGTTTTATTCGTTTAGTTTCAGTTCGCTTCATTACATTTCATTTAATTATGTTAGTTATTCCGTTACATTATTCTTGCATTCTATATCCGTACTGGGCATTTGGCTCATGCTGTGTTTTTCTTCCGGTAGGTAATCAGGGGGATCAAGGGCAAGTGTGATGAGAGCTCCATTCATTCCAATGATTTAGAAATATTCTGTTTAGACTTGATGAGTCAGTTACTTGGAATTGTAATAATTATTTAAACTGTAGTTTGAGCCAGTGTGGCATTTATTATGGTTTGTCTTATGATATTGAATTATTATGAGATTACTCTTTTGTGGTTTAGAACCTTGTGATCTTCCTTAGTTCTGTTGTGTTTTGAGTAACCTCTCTTTCTATTTTGGAAAGGGGGTGTTACAAATATCAAACAATATTATTTTATTCATTATTAAATTCTTCCAAGTATTTATAAAAGATTTGAATTTCTCGGTCGTTACAACTTGAATATCTAATCAATGTTCCTTATCATCAGATACTTGAAATGCCATAAAATAATTTAGCATACGAACAATTCATCATCAAAACTTAAGGATGAAATATGACTAGGTCAACATTCTCCCCCTTTTTGATGATGACAACCAAAAAACTTAATAATTCCCATTAGCTCCCCCCGAAAACTATGCATGCAATAGAATTAGCTCCCCCTAAATTCATGCAACAATATCATTTCAGGAAACTCATAATAACTAACTGAAATTCGATTTCAGTGAATCCTGAAATTTTAAACAACCCATATTATATGGGCATGTACCTACAATCATGTTAGTTCAATATACACCAAATATCAAACTTCTAACATATCATTTAAAATTTAAACAGTAATAAGTGTGTGAAACACAAATCCAATAAAACACAAAAAATCCATGTTTTTTCAGTAAATTTCTCCCCCTTTGTCATCTAACAAAAAGAAAAATAGCCATCAATCGAGTTCTACCACTGATGCACGTTGTTCATCCCTCTGTGTGAAGTAAGGGCGATGATTGGCACGACGAATCCTTTCAGCAAGGGTAAAATCAGTAGCAAATTGAGGAGGACGGGGAATATAAGTTGTATGTGGCAATGGTACGTCAAGGAAATCACCCAGATATTCAGCAAGCCAGTTATAATGAACCCATTCCGTAACAGAAGAATGTTTACGCTGCATATGTAATTTAGAACTTAAGTTATTGAAACGCAGAGCGAAAAACTCAGCTAATTCACCAACTTGATTTTCTGACTTAATTGACAAGCATTTTGGTTAATTTTCTTTTGCATAACCTCTGTCAAAGCTAAACCCATCTTGTAAATCAATAAATTCATCCTCAATATTCTGATATATTTTGTTAATCTCGGGAGCACCCAAAGGAAATTTTCCTTTCTCCAACATAGACATACGAGTGTGAAGGCCAGACATCTCAAGTTGCATTTTTCTTGATTACTAAGAACAAGTTTTAACATTTCAATAATCTCAAAAGAAGATTGAGCAGGGGGGCACAACAAGGGAAGATGGAATTGAGTTTAGAGGAATAGAATTATCAGAAGTGACACGAACAATGTGACAACCCGATATTTTCTATATAAATAAATAAGAAATTTTGCTTATAATTTTTTTTTTAAAAGATGAGAATTTGTACAAGATAATGTGTATATGTATTTATGTGGTAAATAAAAATATATTTATTACATAAATATTTATAAATAAATTTATTTTAGAATTATTGATTATTATAAAGTATATTCTTATAATAATTAATTTAAAGATTGAAATGTTTTTATTAATTATTTTCCATAAAAATATAATCATATATTATTTAAATAACATATGGAGTGATTTTTAGAATAATTATAATAATTATTTTTTTATATGAATTTTAGTACAGAATATTAAGTTAATAAATTTTACCTTAATTATTAAGGTTAAATATGAAGAATAAATCAGATATGGAATCCAAACCCTAATTTTGGATTATTGTCAAGGTATGAGAATAATAATATAATATTAATTATATTTTGATTTTTCAGTGCTATGAATATGTAATGTATGTACGTAATATTGAGGGTTGGTCAATTATGGTATATATTGACTCAAACCCTAGCATTAATTGATTTAACCACGTTTATCAATGTAAATGGAAAATTTAAGACTATTATATAACTGTGTTATATGATATATATATATATATATATATATATATATATATATGTTGTGTGTTATGCAAATTAGGAAACCCTAAATATTAAATTTAAAACCCTAGTTTATATTTGTATTTTCTAAATATTAGAAAACTCTAATTTGAAATCTAAATTGGAGTTCGTGATAAGTCAGAAATTGTGTTACTGTGTTTAATAACACGTACGATAGACTTTAATTTCTAATTAAGGTAAACCTAATTAGTAATTTCTAATTAAGGTAAACCTAATTAGTATTTACAAAAATGCCGTCGCGTCCTTACAAAACTACGTCGTTTTGATAAAATTATGCTATTTAAGACATTATGCTATTTAAGAATTACGCTCTTGAAGCTTCTTGTATATATATATATATATACATATATATATATATACATACATATATATATATATATATATATATATATATATAGGGGTCCGATTCCTGTAAGGGCTCTCTTACTTTCTTAAAATGCGGACATTTTTTTTTTGATTTTTTTTGGTTTTTTTTAAAACAACTAAAAAAAAGTTTAATATTTTATGGAACTGAAATTTTTTCATAATACAGTGTTTTGGATGTGATTTGGATACGTATAACAAAATAAGTTTGTACATTCTGTGCAGACTGTACATACATTTTTTGGTATAGGTATCCAAATCACGCCCAAAAAACTGTATTATGGAAAAATTCCAGTTCCATAAAATATTATACTTTTTTTTAGTTTTAAAAAAAAAGCAAAAAAAAAGAATCCGCATTTTAAGAAAGTAATGGAGCCCTCACCTGATCGATTCTATATATATATATATTACATTATACAAAATATATAGTAGCGGTATTTTTTAAAATTTTACACAAAAATTTACTTTAAAAAATCTTAAAAGATTTAATAAATTTATTTTAGTATTGTAAAATTTTAAAATATTTATTAAATTAATGTAGTAAAAAAGACTGATTCCTTCCAAGTATGGGCCTATGGAAATTGATCAAAATTATTCAAAATATGATAATATAAATAATAAATAAAAAAACCTTTAGCATAAGTAAAGACAATTGAAACAACACATAGAAACAAGATTTTAATAAATTAGTCAAAATATAAAATATCTCTGATTCAAAATATAAGATTATTCTTTATTTTTAAAGTCAATTTGTGATATTTTTAAACTCAAAATTGACGTATATTCATTTTATTTTAATCAATACAATAGTGACTATTGTAAACTATCTGAAAATTCTATTACTTACAAAAATTTATTATTCTTTAATTTTTAACGAACTTGATCAATTTTGAAGTTAAAAATATCTCATGCCGACTATTAAGAACGAAAGGAGTTAAAAAAATAAAGAATTTAATTTTCCATAAGAGTATTGCTACATATGACAATAATTTTTTTAATATTAATTAACGACATATGTAAATATATGGAATCGAAAAAGAAAAACACATTATTATTTTATCTTATCCCGTGTTTGTACGTTAATCATAAATTAAATTCGTCATCAATTAGTTGTCATATAAATCATTTTCCTTCATCCAACTGAAAGAATACATTGAAACAAGATTTTAATCTAAAATGTTGGGAAAAGTCTATAATTTAGCCAGCAAAAAGAAAGTAGTCCGGCCTAGTACCAAGGCCCTCTTTATTGGATCAATCAACTAACTTATTGTATCTAATAGACTACTAATATCTTCTTAGTACCATATGACCCAAATGCGGGGGAATGGCAACCTTTCTATAGATTTTTGTTTCTTATGAATTTCCGTTGCTCAAGTTCCCAAGTATTTTACAATTAGTTGTGTCCCGTGCTTACGGTACTGTATGGACGATGAGATTTATCTCAAATTTTGGACGGCCCAAATAATTTATTGAGTGAGCGGAAAATTCAAAATCAATTGTATTTTATTAGATAGATATGTCACTTAAGTACTCCTTTCCGTTATATTTTTATTTCACGTTTTAGGTGAAAATATACCGATTAAAAAAATATAATTAATATTTTATTTAATTAAGCGAAATGAATATAAAATCTTAATATTACCATTTTAAAATTTATTGAAAAGCTGAAAGAGAAACAAAGTAGACAAAATAATATATATTGCGAATGAACAAAATAATATATAATACAAACAAACACGATAAACAACTCTCACAACCCACAAGTAGTAAACAAATAATGATGAAAAATTAATCAATATTTAACCTTCCTAGAGTTATTTGTATGTGCTGCAAGTCAATATCATTATATCAAGCCAGTAACAAATGATTGATATAAACATTATTTTCCCTTATAAAAAGGTATCTTGTTTTAGAGATAGGAGGTTTATTTCGGCCACTGTAATTGGAAACAAGCTTCAAGAATTTGGTTTTAGTTCTTAACTGCATTAATTTTAACTTATGTGTAGTAGTAGTTTTTATTTTATATTATTTTCGTTTATTCTTAGTTAATCAGTTTGTTCCTTTTAACATATGAACTTATGAAGTGATTATTTTCCTTTTAAATTTTTAACTAAGGGTTATTTTCTGTTGAGTTATTGTTAGTTAATTTTATGAAATTAATAAGAAATATTATTTGTTTAATTTTAAATTGCTTTGCTAATTAAATAATTAAATTTCAATACTTAGGATGATGATGAAACTAAGTGGGACTCAGCTCAATTGGTTTGAACTAGGGGTGAGCATGGTGCGGTTTGAAGTCCAAATCGCACCCGAAACCGCTTAGGTGCGGTTTAAAAAATTCAAAACCGCACCCGAAACCGCTTGTGATTGGTGCGGTTCGGTTTTAAAGTGTGCGGTGCGGTTTTAATTGGTGCGGTTTCGGTTCCAAAACCAATTGAAACAACAAAAAAGTTTAAGCCTTCAATAAAATTTAACATAAATCTTACATCAAGCAATTGACTTAGTGACAAAGTCGACAATGAGAATTATATCAAGCATGCTTTAAAACTAAAATATGCGCTATATAAAACAACGGAGACTATTCAATAACAAGCAAGAATGTTTATCTAGTTCTCTAAAAATTAAAAGTATATACTGAAGATATAATAAAATATATTGCATGGAGGACTAAAAATAATCTATTAGACTATTACAATTATGGCATTGACATTAACCAATGCATCAAGTGCTCGAGCCCCTCAACTATAAGCCCCTCCAATAACGCATCAAATAAATTCAAAATTCCAAAATCCAATTGCTTAATTTTTGACTCTATAACCTCTAACATCTTCTTTCAATTGGTGAAAAAATGACAATGCAAGACTAGGATTTTTTCTGAGCGTGTTCAAGTGAAAAGTAACTTTAGAATTTACTAGAGATAATACATACATACACATGGTGCGGTTTCGGTTTTATGCGGTTTGGTTTTGACTAGTAACCAAACCGGAACCGTAAATTTGGTTATTCAACCCACCTAAAACCGCCACATACGCCGGAACCGTTGGTGCGGTTTTAATTGGTGCGGTTCGTGCGGTTTTTGGTGCGGTTTCGGTTCCAATTTGGTTACTTGCTCAGCCCTAGTTTGAACTCTTATTTATTTACTTACAACTTACAAGTCTTGTGTTCAAGCCTCACAACCCACAAGTAGTAACATTTTATTTATATAAAAAAAAAAATCATAGGTGGCGGGCCGGGCCTCCATAGGCCGGGCCAAAAACGGGCCGGGCCAAAAACGGGCCGGGCCAAAAAGGCCCGGATTTTCATGGGCTTAAAAACTGCGGCCCAACGCCCGGGTTTTGGCGGGCTGACCGGGCCGGCCCGCGGGCTTTGGGCCCGTTTGCCAGGTCTAATCATAATATAAATGAGAAGCTAAGTAATTAATACTTTTTAAAAATCCATAAACTACATATAAAAACAAATAAATCTCTACAAACCACATATAAAAAAGAAAAAATCAGACAATATTCCCTCTATTCCTTTTTATAGGGAATAGATGACATAATGTTTGATTAGGGATAATAGACATGTTGTATAGGCTCTAGGAAAAGTGGGGGGCAAGGCCAGTCATTGTCTTTTTTGGGGCTACCATTAAATGAGAATTTGAAGTAAATCATATGAATGGTTAGTGGACAACACCATTACGGGTTTTGATGCTTGGGCCCCTACCATTCACCGGACGGGAGAATTATTCAACTTGCATCTCGCTAACAGTTTTGAATTTCGTTTGGTTTGCCCGATACAGATTGTTTAAAAAACATTATTACTCTTTCCGTTTCTAAATAAGTGTCGTTAAATTTTTTTATAAATGAATTAAAAAAGTCATTTAATACTATCATTTTCTCCCTCTGTTTCTAAAAGATTATGGTTTTAGAAGAAAAAATTTGTTTCAAAAAATTCGTCGTTTACAACTTTCGAGGAGAATAAATTATTTATTTTTCTATATTACCCCTACTTTCTCTCATTGTCCCAAAAATTCTCTTCCTTGTATTAATAATTTTTAATTTTCCATAAAGGGGTAATGATGTAATTTCAAACAATTTTTACTTGGTAAATAATACTCCCACCGTTCTTAAAAGATTGTCGTTTAAGGTTTTGGCACATGGATTAAGAAAGTATCATTTACCAAGTAAAATTTGTTTGAAATTTCATCACTACCCCTTTATGGGAAGTTGAAAACTATTAATACAAGAGAGATAATTTCTTGGGACAATGAGAGAAGGTATTAGTAATATATGAAAGTAAATAATTTATTCTCCTCGAAAGTTATAAACGACAAATTTTTTCTTCTAAAACGACAATATTTTAGGAACGAAAGGAGTACTTTCTTAATTCACATGTCAAAACCTTAAACGACAATCTTTTATGAACGGAGGTAGTAAGTAATACTCCCTCCGTCCCAGGATAAAAGTCATGGTGGACTTTAGAAGATGAATGAAATGACAAAATTATCCATAACAATGTCATTAAATATGGAGAGAGAATAAGAATAAGAAAAGTATGAGATATTTAATGTTACGAGTATAATAGGAAAATATGTGTAAAAGTTTGGTTATTAAAGAAAAATGAATATTTAACATGGGACTACCCAAAATAGTAATAAGGACTTTTATCATGGGACGGAGGGAGTAGTTAAAATATGTGTAAAATTCCATCACTACCCCTTTATGGGAAATTGAAAACCATTAATACCAAGGGTGAGAATTTCTTGGGACAACGAGATAAGGTAGGGGTGATATAGGAAAGTAAATAATTTATTTTCCTAGAAAGTTGTAAATGACAAATAAATTGAAACACCTTTTTTCTTCTAAAACGTCACTTATTTAGGAATGGAGGGGGTACCAATTTTGATTATTGTTTTTGTTTATAATCAATTTTAAAAAGTAATTTTTTCGCAAATAAAAAATAATTAAACTAGTAAAATATAAAAATATTTGGTGTGACGCCCCCAAAATAGGTATACATCACCCATCTTGGGTCGCCAAATACATAGTACATAATTCAAATACAACTTAATTATACAACAGTCGTGTAAAATACGACAAAACATAATTTAAGAGTTTTAATAAGAATATTGTCATCTAGACAATATCCACACTCAATGGAGTCCTCATTACATTTATTGTCACACTATTTAAAAGAATAGTAAGGACTACTAATGTTATCACCTGGACCGTCACTCCGTTCCCCAACTAGTCCCGGCTACGTTCTCATTTCCTGAAGAGAACAGTGAAAGAAAGGGTGAGCTCAACTAACCCTGTAAGAAATATTATGACTAAGATAATGCAGAATAATTTATCGTTAGCCTTTAACAGTGTTAAACTGATAAAATATAACAAACATCAAGTTTAACTGCAGTGGAACATGCAATCCATTAGAAGAGTCAAGTAGAGAATAAAATCTACTATCTTCTATGATTTAAAAGGTTTTTCATCACTTTTATCGATGATACTCAGCTTAATAAATAAACCTCATCATCCCTGCACTAAGCCCAATGATATTCATTAGTATCACGACAACAAATTATCCATCCACTACGAGCCAAAGATATTCGTGTATTCATCAATGGTCATGATCATGCCAACAACTGTCCATCAATGCACTACGGCCAATGAGGATTTTTACCACATCATTTGTAGCATTATGGTCATGATTATACCGAATAATCCCTGGTCATAATCATACCAAGTCCATCTATGCACTACAGACCACATATGACTTTCAACATATTATAAACATGAGGATGATGACAATGATATAAGAATTCAATAAAACAAGTTCAAGGATAAATTTTTAAAGATTTATAATTTAATTTATCCAGAAATCAATAACGTCCAAATTGTCAACATGATACTATTTTGTGGAGTAAAATTTATGTAAACACTCGAAATTTTCTGTACTACTGTCACTAACATTGCAGGAGGACAGATTCATCTTTTAAGAGGGAACCCCGAAAGACAATCCATATCCATACCGGATACTACCGGAAGTTCAGCATCAACTCCGGAACACACACTGGGAGTAACAAATCCAAACTCGGAGATAACCCTGAGGCGTACAGATCCAATACCGGAACACACACCGAAGAAGACCGATTAATCTCGGAGATAACCCCGAGGTATCCAGTCTCAGTCCCAACTATGGCAATAGCCACCAACCTTAGTGATAACCCCAAGGAATGCAGTTTCGGCGATAACCCCGTAAATGCTTGTTTTCAATGCGACCAAGTTCAATCTCAGCGCTCATAACGAAATACTCTGTACCAACCCGGAGATAACACCGGGAGGACAGACACACCTCAAAGATGACATTGAGGATCTTCAACACTTGCAGCAGTCCAATCTCAGCGAAGCACTGAGCAACGTCTGCTTTATTAGCCCAAACCGATGATAACACCGGTGAGGGGCAACATCGTCATATCGCCAACACGATGCCACGCCACATCGTCTCAACATTTTATACGCATCTCTATGCAATGATGTCCCATAAGAATCAAGGATAATCAATCCAGAATGACTATTGTGCGGGGTAACAGATAGAATTTGAAGCTTGAAGACCGGAGGGCATCTTCCCATCTTCAATGACTTCGTACAAGCTCTAATCCTATGCAATTGTAAAACTCTCGATAACGGCGGTCCGAAATAGGTCCTGTATACCTCAATCGGATGCCCGAATTGTACTTTTGAAAGTTCGAGTGGACATTACAGTGCCTGAGTGCACGTACTACGAGATGACCCGACCCGAGAAACCCGGGCCCACTCAGGTTGCCTCTGGTACACCTGCGGCTTAGCCGCATGTACACATGCGGCTCCATCCTCTATAAATAGAGGGCTTGGGGTGGCCATTTTGAAAGAAAAAACGGCGAGGAAGCCCTTCCAAATTTGCTCTGCACTCACCCCATACAATGTACTTTCTCATTTTAAACACCTGTGCGATCATATATAGCTACTTTTGTACCTACAAAAGCCAGTGTTTACCCACTTTAAAGATATAGAAGTCTTCTTTGCCAGTCAACTGTAAGCCTTCTCACACACTTTAAAGCCTTTCTCTTCATCTCTGCACACACCCTTCTTCACGTTGAGAGTCGTGTTGCGCGCATTTGCCTGGACTTCGGTCCGTGATTTTCTTTTAGTTTGTATATATATATATATATAATATCTATATATATTTATATATCTAGACTAACATTATCGAGTTATGCCTCGATTGAGCCTAGACTTCAGTCTGGAGCGTTTATTTGTTTATATATATATATATATATATATATATACATTTATATATATGAACTGTGTGTCGAACTTTGTTCGATGAGCCTAGACTTCGGTCTGGAGCGTTTATTGCTTTAATATATATATATATATATATATATATATATATATATATATATATATATATATATATATATATATATATATATATATATAAAAGCAAGTAAACGCACCGGATATAAAATCCAGGCTCATCGAACAGAGTCCGACACACAGTTAATATATATATATATGAACTGTGGTCGAACTCTGTTCGATGAGTCTAGATTTTACATCCGGAGCGTTTACTTGCTTTAATATATATGTACTTATATATATTAACTGTGTGTCGGACTCTGTTCGATAAGCCTGGATTTTACATCCGGTGCGTTTATTCGCTTATATATATATATTTACATATATATGAATTGTTGTCGAACTCTGTTCGATGAGCCTAGATTTTACATCCGGCGCGTTTATCGCTTATATATATATATATATATATATATATATATATATATATATATATATTCGTCCCACCTGGAGTTTACTTCGTGGTGGTTGATCGCTTTTACAACTTTCTTTACGTTTCGTCCTGCCTAGAGTTTACTTCGTGGTAGTTGATCTCTTTGTACAACTTTCTTTCTATTTTGTCCTGCCTGGAGTTTACTTCGTGGCAGTTAATCGTTTTGTACAACTTTCTTTACATTTTGTCCCGCCTGGAGTTTCCTTCGTGGCGGTTGACCGTATTTATAGCTTTATTTACGTTTCGTCCCACCTAGAGTTTCCTCCGTGGCGGTTGATAGCTTTTACAACTTTATTTAAATTTCTGATCCCCCATGGAGGTGCTTCGTGGTTGGTGATCATGTCTGTATATATATATATTTACAACTTTTATATATATACCATCTTACCGCTTTCATACAAATTGCAGTATCTTGTGCGCCTAGGAATCATGTGATCACAGATTCAGCCCATTGGATCTAGATTCGGTTCCTATGATGGACATTTTCAGCTGTAAGCAGCTTGTAAATTATTTTGCGGTGTCTAAATTTCCTCAGATGGTTTCCATACCCATGAGGAAGTCGACATTATTTTTTATATTATTTTCGTACGGATGTTTCGCATCTATAAAATAAAAATCAATCAAGCCGAACACTTAATAAAATGGGAGTGTAAAAGGTCTCAATTACTATTGAGCATCAGGGTTTGAAAAACCTTTTTATAAAACATCATTGCTATATCTTGCTAAAACTGAATTTTTACATAAATTCAAACCCTGTGTATATAGGTACGAACGAGGCCTCGTACTACTTCCACATAACAGCACATTGACCCACACACACACACATTCAGATAATAGTTTCTTGAAAAGAGGCGGTCACCGTGGTAACACGGATGTCGGGGGGTGCCTAACACCTTCCCTCTGCATAACCAAGTCCCCGGACCCTAATGAATCTCGGTTTCACCGACCCGTTTAGCAGTGTCACATCACTGGGTCAATGTGCAAACCTTTTCTCGGTTGTGTTGGTACAACCATTTAAAAAATCAACTGGCGACTCTTAATAGTCCATCGTCGACATTATACATGTCGGACCTTTTTCACTTGTTTTTTTCAAACAAATCTCACCTAAAATGAGAACACCAAAGAACAAGTAACGGAAAGGGACATCTAAAAATCCCAACGTCGACAGGTGGCAACTCCGCTGGGGACACTAGTAAGAGGACTTAAGCCGCTACTACAATCTTTTCAAAATTATTATCTGCTTGTGTGTGGATGTTGCATTTACATTTATGATGAATGTGTACAATGCATTTACTTATTGCACTTAGTGCCTCGCTCCATAACTGCTTGTGATATTAGTGCTTCGTACATGTCATCATTTTCATACGATGAGACGCGATGTATGTGAATGTATATTGTGTGGTCCCTCCACCAGGAGGCTATCCCGTCGGTGTTTGATTACTGGACTCGTGGGAAGACTAATTCCCCGAGGCTCAGGAAAGGACCACCAAAATTCACTCCAGTTGAAAGACCAGATTAATTTCCCATCAAGTAGATTGCGATGATTTGGGAACCTTCATGCCAAAAAGCCGCGAGAGTAACCTAAGATATGTCAGCTTCTGATAAATCCAAAATGGAGGAAAGTCTCTTCATGCTCTCATTTTAATTACTTGTAAACACAATTACTTGTAATTACATTCCATATATATCTCCATGTAATGAGAAATATAAAGAAATGTGAACACATACATATTTTAATTAACATGCTAAAAACAGCTGACATCCATTTTGCAGGATAAAATTCCTAAAATGGACACATCACATAGCATATTATTATACACATTCCCTAAAGACTAAACTATGAAAGTCTTTCGCAGGAAACCAATCGGACCTACTACCCGATCAAAGTCCAAAAATGCAACAGGACTACAGTCAACCATGTCGTCATCTGACCAGACTGAACTTAATCCAGTTTCTCGCAAAGAATTCGACGGATTAAGCAAACAAATTACAGATTTGGCTGTTCTACTCAAAGAACTACACCAGTCCAATCAGGGTCCAAAAATACTCATACATGCTAAATCCTCCACACAAAGGGGAACCCAGGTCATTACAATACCTGAATTGCAGTTGGATACGACAAACAAAACTCATGGTGCTGCCCATCCCACTTGAGATCTAGACACTGGTGACATTAAAAAGAAAGTCCTCCAAATGGAAGAGACCATTCCTGCTATCAAAGGAATTGGAACACACGAGAGTGTTTCATATGCTGATCTTTGCATTTTCCCTGGTGTTCATTATCCAGAAAAGTTTAAAACTCCTGACTTCGAAAAATATGATGGGTTAGGAGATCCTTATACACATTTAAAGGTGTTTATTGGAGAACTTGGATCTTATGCAGAGGACGAAAAACTCAGAATGCAATTGTTCCAAAAAAGTCTAACTGGAGAATCCCGTTCGTGGTACACAAAATTATACAATTCAAAGATCCATAGCTGGGAAGAGCTAGCACATGCTTTCCTCACCCAATACAGCTTTCAATCTCAGATGGCTCCTGATCGGTATCAAATTACCAAGATCAAGAAACAGTCTAACGAGTCTTTCAGAGAGTATGTTCAAAGGTGGAGACGCCTGGCTGCCCAAGTTAGTCCTTCCATAACAGAATCAGAAATGGTCATGACTTTCATCGACATACAAGACGCGCCTTTCTATGAAAGAGTTTTAGCCGGCATCGGCAAACCATTTTCTGAAATGGTCAAACATGGGGAGATGGCTGAGATGGGATTGAAGTCCAAAAAAATTCAAGACCTAGCTACACTCAAAGCTGTTGCTGATCACATCCAATCCAGAAATTATGGAAACAACCCCTGGAGGGTCCATAAAAAGAAAGAGGAAGATATTTCCCTGATACTACAAGGTCAAAAAGGTAATCAAAACATGCCTATTCAAAGGAGAAACTACACTCCCTTTCAAGCACAGTATGCGAACCCTCCAATACCAAAAGGTGGAGAAGTCAAATGCCCTCGAGTGTTTACACCATTAGGGGATACCCTCGAGAACATTCTCAATCTTCTGACAACACAGAAGAAAATTACGCATCTTCTTCACCAGCCAACCCTAATGGACAGGGTTTCAATACTGCTTGGAAATGTGCTTATCATGCCGGGGCTGTAACGACCGAGAAATTCGGATCTTATTGTAAAATGATTTTATTAAGTTAAATAATAATAAAATCATATTCTATGTGTTATCAAGATGGTTGTCATTGTATAACCTATTGATGTTAGAATATCGTAGTATTTGGGCTACGTGGATGAATTAAAGTGTTTGAATTTCTAAGACGAAAATAAAAGTTTTTCGAGAAATTTTTTGAAAAACACTATTCATCGGTATTTACTCGGGATATAATTTTAAGTTTTCGAGAAATACGTAATGATGGAATAACAAGGTAAGATGGATTATGTAATAAAAATCTAGTTATGAAAAATGTAATAAATCGCTTGTGGACTTAATTTATAAATGTTAAGTAAAGCGAAGTGTTAAGAAATAAGTAATAATGGTATGATACGTTGGTATTGTACAAAGTAATGAAAACGAATATAATACGAAGTATTATACGAGTTGGTATGAATGATGAAATACCGTATATAAATTCTATAAGAATTAGAATACGAAAATACATCAAGAAATGTTAATGGACTTGGATGATTGATTAATAATTAGGGACAAGTCCAAATAAATTAAAGAGAGAGGCCCAACTATTATTAATGAACCAATAAGTGTTTATTAATGCAAAGCCTAAAGGATTTATTAATCCAAGCCCAAAACTAAAGTCCAATAAATTGGTTGACCCATGGGGCAAACCATATTAATATGGTTGAATGTGTGATGACCAAGTGATGTGGTGATCAAGTAAGTGTGATGATCAAGTAGGAGTATTGACCAAGACTAAAGAGTAATGACCAAGTGTAGGATTTAAGTTGTTCCTTGCAAGTAATAAATAGTAAGGAGGTGGTTTAAGGAGGTGTGATGTTTTAAAGACTAAACTACCCTAACCTTGGAAATTCTATAAATAGAAGAAGCTTGCAAGCCTTTTGTTAGTTGCTCAAATAATCTAACATCACAAAGTGCTTAAGTGTTAGAGAGATTAAGTTGCAAATAAGTCACTTCCATAAGCCAAGAAAAGAAGAAGCTACTTATCAAAGACTTCTAAAGTAAGACTTCTTCTCCAAATATCTTCTATCTCTATCATGATAGGATGATAAGAAAAGTGGGATTAAGAAACATGAATGAGTAAGTAATGAACTTAAGCCAATTAAGTTGGTAATAAGTCATTTAAGCTAGCATGAGTTATAAACTTATGTGAACATAATATGAACTTGTAAGAAGTTTATTAAGAGAAATGAAATGAATGTAAAAGAACTTATATGATTATATGTATCATGTATACCTAAGTTAAGTTATATGTTGAGAACATATGAGAAATGATGGTTAAGAAACTTTAATTGTCATAAGTCATAAATAATCAAATCTTAAGTAGTTTATAATTTGACAAGTTATGAGCTCTTAAAGAATAAGTCCAAAAATCCAACCATGAATATAAGTTGTTGTATTAAGGATGTTAAAATGTTCACATGATGAATGGAAGTCATTTGTAATGTTGAACAAATCATAAGAATGAAGAATTGCCGGAATTTTCACGATTGGACGATAAACGTCGAATACGTAAAATTCTCAGAATGAAAGTCAAATTTTGTGTTGGATCACGAAACCTTTGTTTTCCAATATAAACAAGTCATAATTGGCATTTAAGAGTTGCGGACTCAAAAATGACCGGATTCCGACTTAGAACGAAGAAACGAGCGTTGAACGTTCACGAACGTTTATCGTTTACGTTAAAAATGAACCAATAGGTGAATTTTTAGCAAACAAAGTCAATTAGATAAAATTCTTGAATGGTCATGTAGAGTACGTAAATTGTGAACCGTAGGCTTTTGAACGAGCAAATTCGAACTTATAACGAAGAAGTTATGCATCCGGGAAATTCACAAAATTTTAAAACTGAAATTATTATCTGGTGCACAGAGTTGGCGCCGCGGTGCCAACCCTTGGCAAAAGACCCGCACCGCGGCGCGGAACAGTAACTAAGGATACTACAAGAGTTCGCCGCAGCGCGAACCTTAGTTCAATAAGTGGCGCCGCAACGCCAAGTCTGGGTCAGAGATGTAATAAGGCTCGCGCCGCAGCGTGAGATGTAAGTATAAATCTGGCGCCGCTGCGCCAGTCTCTGAACAAAGATACTAAGGAAATTTTCTAAGTGCAAAGAAAAGAAATGGAAGTAAACATAACTTAAGGGAGGTAATGTAACATTGTTAAACTTTGTTAAAACCTTAAGGAATGTAACGTTAAGGTTAAGATAGCCTAGTCAAATATAAATGCAATGGTAAATGACAAACCGGAACGAATAGTAATTGAATCTAGTACACAATTAGATTGAAATAAAGAGTATGATATAGTCATATACATACTTGATTATATGTGACCTAATGTAAGGCATTATGTGATCATGTATTGTAGAGACTTGAACGACTATAATATAAAGTTAAAACATCGTAGCAGACGCTAAAGGCAAGTATTCTAACTCTTGTCTGAGTTCAATCTAAACAAGTTTTTGAGGTTCATGTATTCTTTCGCATGAATTGAGTTATGATGAAGTTGAAGTCAATTCCTTTGGCTAGACTTGATGTATTGATAATCTATTCATGTATTATCAAATGTTGCTATCTTTTGTCAACTACTTTATATGGTTTTCAAAAGAATACTGAAATGTTAAACCAATGTTTTGTCGGTAAAACGACAGGCACGTGAGGTTGCCAAATGCTTAAACATACATACGTTTAACAGATATAGTGTTAATCAACATAGAATACAATAGGCTGATCACCTAGAAGTGCTCGTAAGTAATATCGGGCTTACGAATTTACTTCCGGGTTGTCCTTTTCCAATAAAGAATGAATACTCGAGGTCTCTGACCGGAGTAAATGTTTTACTAATACTGTTGTTATTATAAAACATTTTGAAAGAAAAGATGAAGTGCTATTTTGAATTATCAATAGTACTTCATAACTATTGTTTAGTTATCGAAGATATACAATTTGTATGTGTCAAGCATGTTGTTATTAAATTGTTATACTTGCTGAGCTAGTTATGCTCACTCTTGCTTGAACCATATGAATACAACTAAGACTGAACGTCCCGAAGGATCAGGAAAAGATAAAGGAAAAGCTAAGGCAGATTTCTAAGCTGTTTTGTAATAGTATTGGTCTATTGTTGTAATGTAACTGATATTATGACAAAGAACCTTTGTAATGGGTTTAGAACTTGGGAAATATAAATATTACTTTAAATATATAGAGGGTATATTCGTTCTTTGAGACTTTTTAATTGAATGAATGTATGAATGTTGTACAGTATAGCACCATCTGTCGGGTTGGAAGATACCCGGATTTGGGGGTGCTACGAGTTGGTATCAAAGCCTAGGTTATAAAACTTAAGGGGGAAAGTAAAACCTTAAGTCTTAACCTTATGAAAGAATAAAGAAGTAAAAGATGGAAAGTAACCTAATAAAAATGCATTATATTATGTTATGTATTTCTATTATTTTACTGACGTGTACTAATCAAACTATATTATTTTATTGTAGATGTCAGGAGAAAATGATATGTATAGAGATATACATGTAGTAAGCGAGGATTCAGTTAATCGGGTAGAGATACTACCAAATCCCGTAGCCGTAGAACCAGAGTTGGTGACCATCGAGTCGGGAGACTCAGACGACTTAGACTACATGTCTATATTTGATGTCATGCTAGAGGAGGAGGTGGAAGTGATGTCCTTTAACCAGGTTCCACCTACAGAGAACCAGGTTCCACCTACAGAGGAAATGTCTACGGGGGAATCAATGAAGGCACTGTTTATGTCGGTATTGGATAGGAATGTCCATTACTGCCAAGAGGTTAAGGAGTTGAAAGAGGAACTCCGAGCTGTCCGTGAGGACAAGATTAGTATGGAAGGAATGTGGGAAGAGGAGCACGATGATAGAGTCCTAGCTATGGACAAAGTCCGAGATTTGAGAGGAGAAGTCTTTGAGCTCAAGCAGTAGCTAAAGACTAAGAAGCGAAAGTTGGAGAGGATGTCCTATATTCATAGGAGTTCTCATGTAGATTTCCAGCAGCAGGTAGCTGGATATCAGGTAGAAGCAGGACATACCCGTCATACCATCAGTAGAGATGTTATTGCCGGTTTGGCCAGAGCTGATTTTTAGAATGCCTTACGGCAGATGTAATCTAGTAATAGCTAGTGTAGAATAGATATGTAAATATTATGTATCTAGTAGTGACGTAAAACCCTCTTTTGTATAACAAAGGGTAGTCTTTTGTAAATCCCAATTTTTGGAAAGTAATTGCGGGATGGTAATGTAATCAGTTAAGGCTGAGTAATGTAAACAATGTAGTGTTATACTACAAGTTATGAATCAATATAAATCTTTTTATGGAATATGTTGAGTAATGAGTATGAGTTGTTATTTTATTATAAACAATAACAAACCAACAAGAATAAAGTAATAATGATGTGTTATTTTCTTAACAGTAAAATGCCGCCAAGAAAAAGACAACGAAATCAGGGCGCTAATGTTAACCAACCGGAGGGTGGTCCGGTTAATCCAATGTAGGAGTTCGTTAATCTTTTAACGGCTGTATTTAATAGAACAGGGGCTAATGTACCCGTAATTCCTGGAGTAGTACGAGCTACTACTTTTATGGATTTCAAAAGTGTAGGTCCGCCGGAGTTCAAGGAACTACGGACCCTATAGAAGCCCAGACATGGGTAAAAGAAATCGAGAAAGCATTTATAATAGTAAATGTTGAGGAGGGTCAAAAGGTTGCCTTTGCAACCTATTTGATGAAGGGAGAGGCCAACTTCTGGTGGGAGGCAAACCAGGCTAGGGCCGATATAGGAAACCTAACGTGGGAGAGGTTCAAAGAGATTTTCTTCGAGAACTATTTTCCCACGAGTATGCAAGGGAGGATGGAGATGAGGTTTCTAGAATTGAGACAAGGGGATATGACAGTTCCCCAGTATGCTGCCAAGTTTAATGAACTGGCATGATTTGCTCCACATCAAGTGGACACTGAAGTGAGAAAGGCTAGAAGGTTCGAGCAGGGCTTGAAACCCTGGCTCTATAGCCGCATCTTTGTGTTCCAAAGTACTTCCTTTGGAACCATACTAGAAATGACAATATTGCCGAAGGTGGGAATGAGGCTCTTAGCCAGTACCACAGAGATAAGAAGACCAAAGGCAGGGTTGATGGAGGAACCAAGACCGAGGGAGCCAGTGGAAGTGGCGACGGTCAGAAGAGAAAGGGCTTTAACTCTGGGAATACTGAAGCGAAACAAGGGGACTCCAAGAGGAGGATGGAGGCCTGTAAAACCTGCGGAAAGACTCACTTAGGAGTCTGTCTCAAAGGTAAGGCGGTATGTTATAATTGTGGACAGGAAGGGAACATTTTGCCTAACTGTCCCAATCTGAAGAAGAATCATGGATGCTTTGTATGTGGATCAACTGACCACATAGCAAAGAACTGCCCGAAGAAGGGGATAGAAAGAAAAAAAGAACCTAATAGCGGGAAGTTAGCTATTAGTGGTCCAGCTCAGTCGGGGAAATCAATGGCCCGCACCTTTAATATGACGGTCCAAGATGCGGCGACATCAGGGGATGTAGCTGCAGGTATTATTCCGATCAACAATATAAATGCATACGTGCTATTTGATTCGGGTGCTACTTGTTCGTTTATAGCATGTGATTTTGCTAGACGACTAGAATTATTTCCTGAAAAATTACCTATACCTTTAAACATTAAGGTAGCAAACGAAGAGATAATTCCTGTTGAAGATATTCATAGGAGTTGTTATGTAGATGTACGTGGTTGTAAGTTATCGGTAGATTTAATACCGATAAAGTTAGGAGAATTTGACGTAATTCTCGAAATGGATTGGTTGATTAACCATGGAGCAATTATAGATTGCCAAAAGAAATGTGTGAGTATCAGGACGTTGAAGCAACCTCCTGTAGTATTTTTGGTAGTAAATTACCGGGACGTCTGTGTTGCCTTACGATGGCACAAACTAGAAAACTTTTAAGAAAGGGTTGTGTAGGTTACCTATGCCATGTTGTTGATACCCAGAGAGTGGGAGCAACCATGGAACAAATACCTATAGTAAATGAATTCATGGATGTATTTCCAAGTGAGTTACCGGGTTTACCGCCGGATAGGGAGATCGAATTTGTGATAGACACTGTGCCAGGAACCGCACCGGTCTCAAGGGCACCGTATCGTATGGCGCCTGTGGAAATGAAAGAACTAATGGTTCAGCTACAGGAGCTATTGGACAAGAAGTACATTCAACCAAGTGTTTCACCGTGGGGAGCACCGGTGTTGTTTGTCAAAAAGAAAGATGGATCCTTAAGGCTTTGTATCGACTATCGAGAGTTGAACAAGTTAACGATAAAGAATAAATACCCATTTCCCAGGATCGATGATCTCATTGATCAATTAAAAGGGGCAAAGTATTTTTCTAAAATAGATTTGCGGACGGGGTATCATCAGTTGAAGGTTAGGAAGGAAGATGTACCAAAGACTGCATTCAGGACTCGTTATGGTCATTACGAGTTTCTGGTGATGTCATTTGGGTTGACGAATGCACCTGTTGCATTTATGGACATGATGAACAAAGTGTTCAAATTATATTTGGACAAGTTCGTCGTGGTGTTTATCGATGATATTCTAGTCTATTCTAAGATGCCAGAAGATCATGCCGAACACTTAAGATTAGTTTTGGAGACACTAAGGAAGGAGAAGTTATATGCGAAATTCACCAAATATGAATTTTGGCTGGAAAAGGTACAGTTTTTAGGTCATGTCATTGACCAAGAGGGGATTTCAGTGGATCCAGCGAAGGTGGAAGCAATAATGAATTGGGAACAACCGAAAACTCCGACTGAGGTGCGGAGTTTCCTAGGGTTAGCCAGGTACTATCGAAGATTTGTCCAAGATTTTTCAAAGATAGCTACCTCGTTGACTAATTGAACAAGGAAGACGGTGAAATACGTATGGACGGATAAATGTGAAGACAGTTTTCAAGAACTGAAGAAAAGATTAAGTGAAGCTCCTATTTTATCATTACCAGATGACACGGAAAATTTTATAGTGCATAGTGATGCTTCGCATAGAGGACTTGGTTGTGTGCTTATGCAGCATGGCAAAGTCATTGCGTATGCATCTCAGCAGTTGAAGGATTATGAGAAAGTTTATCCTACTCATGATCTAGAACTGGCAGCGGTAGTGTTTGCCCTAAAGATATGGAGGCATTATCTTTATGGGAAAAAATGTGAGATATATACGGACCATAAAAGTCTAAAGTATATCTTCACTTAGAAAGAGTTGAGTATGAGATAGAGAAGATGGCTGGAGTTGATAAAGGATTATGATTGTGAAATCTTGTATCACCCTGGAAAAGCCAATGTAGTTGCCGACGCCTTAAGTAGGAAGGGTTAGGAAAAGTTGTCTATGTTAACGGCTAAAAAGGAGTTAATAACAGAGATGGATAGGATGGAAATAGAAGTGAAGATGCCGAGTGATTCGGGGCAATTACTCTTTGCGACGGAGATGCAATCTACCATCATAGAAAGGGTCAAGGAGGTACAACTCAAGGCGGATGAGTGTAACCAAATGAAGAAGCGATTATCCGAGAAGGAAGAGGTTAAGTATAGTCTTGATAATGAGGGATTATTAAGATTTGAGGGAAGAATTTGGATTCCAAATGAGACGGAATTAAAGGAGCAAGTGTTACAAGAAGCTCATAGTTCGAGGTACTCGATACATCCTGGTAGCACTAAGATGTATCAAGACCTTCGACAGAGTTTTTGGTGGCCAAACATGAAGAGAGAAATAGCAGAGTATGTGAGTAGGTGCTTAACTTGTCAAAAAGTTAAGGTCGAACATCAACGACCCAGTTGTTTATTACAGTCATTGGAGATTCCAGAGTGGAAGTGGGAGCATATCACGATGGACTACGTGGTGGGACTTCTGACGACGCAAAAAGGGTACGATTCGATTTGGGTAATAGTGGACCGGTTGACGAAGTCGGCTCACTTTTTGCCAATTAGGGTCAAGTATAACTTAGACCAGTTAGCTAAACTTTATGTCAATGAAATCATTTCCAGATATGGAGTACCGATATCGATTGTGTCAGATCATGATCCATGATTCACATCGAACTTTTGGAGGAGTTTGTAAGAGCAATTGGGAACACAGCTGAGGTTAATCACGACTTATCATCCACAAACTGATGGGCAGAGCGAAAGAATAATTCAGACGTTAGAAGACATGTTGAGGTCTTGTGTCATGGATTTTAAGGGTAGTTGGGATGATCACCTACCACTAGTTGAGTTTGCATATAACAACAGTTATCATACAAGCATAGGTATGCCGCCGTATGAAGCTCTGTATGGGAGAAAATGCAGAACACCTTTGTGTTGGGATGAGGTGGGAGAACGTCGGATGCTAGGATCAGAATTGGTGCAGCAAACAACGAATGTGGTAAAGTTAATTCGAATCCATCTCGTCACAGCTCAGGACAGACAGAAAAAGTATGCTGACTCACAAAGATTAAATCGAGAGTTTGAGGTGGGCTCGTATGTGTTTCTAAAGGTATCTCCCTGGAAAGGAAAGATACGTTTTGGAAAGAAAGGAAAGTTAAGTCTAAGGTTTATAGGACCTTTTGAAGTATTAAAACGGATGGGAGAGGTAGCTTATATGGTAGCATTAACTCTAGACCTAGAACGAATACATAACGTATTTCACGTATCTGTATTACGTCCATATAAGCCGGACTATAAGCATGTAATCGAGTATGAACCGATTCATATCAAGAAAGACTTTACCTATGAAGAGTCGCTGATGCATATCATTGATAGAAAGGAACAAGTTCTGAGGAATAAGGTAATACCATCAGTAAAGGTAATATGGAAGAACCACGACGCTGAAGAAGCAACGTGGGAACTAGAAAAAAAGATGAAGAAAATTTTTCCTCATCTATTTGATTAAAGTAAGACGAGATTCCGGGGACAGAATCTTTATAAGGGGGGAAGAATGTAACGACCGAGAAATTCGGATCTTATTATAAAATTATTTTATTAAGTTAAATAATAATAAAATCATATTCCATGTGTTATCAAGATGGTTGTCATTGTATAACTTATTGATGTTAGAATATCGTAGTATTTGGACTATGTGGATGAATTAAAGTGTTTGAATTTCCAAGACGAAAATAAAAGTTTTCCGAATTTTTTTCCAAAAAACATTATTCATCGGTATTTACTCAGGATATAATTTTAAGTTTCTGAGAAATACGTAATGATGGAATAACAATGGTAAGATGGATTATGTAATAAAAATCTAGTTATGGAAAATGTAATAAATCGCTTGTGGACTTAATTTATAAATGTTAAGTAAAGCAAAGTGTTAAGAAATAAGTAATAATGGTATGATACGTTGGTATTATACAAAGTAATGAAAATGAGTATAATACGAAGTATTATACGAGTTGGTATGAATGATGAAATACCGTATATAAATTCTATAAGAATTAGAATACGAAAATACATCAAGAAATGTTAATGGACTTGGATGATTGATTAATAATTAGGGACAAGTCCAAATGAATTAAAGGAAGAGGCCCAACTATTATTAATGAACCAATAAGTGTTTATTAATGCAAAGCCCAAAGGATTTATTAATCCAAGCCCAAAACTAAAGTCCAAAAAATTGGTTAACCCATGGGGCAAACCATATTAATATTGTTGAATGTGTGGTGACCAAGTGATGTGGTGATCAAGTAAGTGTGATGATCAAGTAGGAGTATTGACCAAGACTAAAAAGTAATGACCAAGTGTAGGATTTAAATTGTGCCTTGCAAGTAATAAATAGTAAGGATGTGGTTTAAGGAGGTGGGATATTTTAAAGACTAAACTACCCTAACCTCGGAAATTCTATAAATAGAAGAAGCTTGCAAGCCATTTGTTGGTTGTTCAAATAATCTAGACATCACAAAGTGCTTAAGTGTTAGAGAGATTAAGTTGCAAATAAGTCACTTCCATAAGCCAAGAAAAGAAGAAGCTAGTTATCAAAGACTTCTAAAGTAAGACTTCTTCTCCAAATATCTTCTATCTTTATCATGATAGGATGATAAGAAAAGTGGGATTAAGAAACATGAATGAGTAAGTAATGAACTTAAGCCAATTAAGTTGGTAATAATTCATTTAAGCTAGCATGAGTTATAAACTTATGTGAACATAATATGAACTTGTAAGAAGTTTATTAAGAGAAATGAAATGAATGTAAAAGAACTTATATGATTATATGTATCATGTATACCTAAGTTAAGTTATATGTTGAGAACATATGAGAAATGATGGTTAAGAAACTTTAATTGTCATAAGTCATAAATAATCAAATCTTAAGTAGTTTATAATTTGACAAGTTATGAGCTCTTAAAGAATAAGTCCAAAAATCCAACCATGAATATAAGTTGTTGTATTAAGGATGTTAAAATGTTCACATGATGAATGAAAGTCATTTGTAATGTTGAACAAATCATAAGAATGAAGAATTGCCGAAATTTGCACGATTGGACGATAAACGTCGAATACGTAAAATTCTCAGAATGAAAGTCAAATTTTGTGTTGGATCACGAAACCTTTGTTTTCCAATAGAGACAAGTCATAATTGGCATTTAAGAGTTGCGGACTCGAAAATGACCGGATTCCAACTTAGAACGAAGAAACGAGCGTTAAACGTTCACGAACGTTTATCGTTTACGTTAAAAATGAACCAATAGGTGAATTTTTAGCAAACAAAGTCAATTAGATAAAATTCTTGAATGGTCATGTATAGTACGTAAATTGTGAACCATAGGCTTTTGAACGAGCCAATTCGGACTTATAACGAAGAAGTTATGCCTCTGGGAAATTCACAAAATTTCAAAACTGAAATTATTATCTGGTGCACAGAGTTGGCAAAAGACTCGCGCCGTGGCGCGGAACAGTAACTAAGCATACTGCAAGAGTTCATCGCAGCGCAAACCTTAGTTCAATAAGTGGCGCCGCAGCGCCAAGTCTGGGTCAGAGATGTAATAAGGCTCGCGCCGCAGCGCGAGATGTAAGTATAAATCTGGCACCGCAACGCCAGTCTCAGAACAAAGATAGTTAGGAAATTTTCTAAGTGCAAAGAAAAGAAATGGAAGTAAACATAACTTAAGGGAGGTAATGTAACATTGTTAAACTTTGTTAAAACCTTATGGAATGTAATGTAAAGGTTAAGATAGACTAGTCAAATATAAATGCAATGGTAAATGACAAACCAGAACGAATAGTAATTGAATCTAGTACACAATTAGATTGAAATAAAGAGTATGATATAGTCATATACATACTTGATTATATGTGACCTAATGTAAGGCATTATGTGATCATGTATTATAGAGACTTGAACGACTTGAATATAAAGTTAAAACACCGTAGCAGACGCTAAAGGCAAGTATTCTAACTCTTGTCTGAGTTCAATCTGAACAAGTTTTTGAGGTTCATGTATTCTTTTGCATGAATTGAGTTATGATGAAGTTGAAGAAAATTCCTTTGGCTAGACTTGATGTATTGATAATCTATTCATGTATTATCAAATGTTGCTATCTTTTGTCAATTACTTGATATGGTTTTCAAAAGAAGACTGAAATGTTAAACAAATGTTTTGTCGATAAAACGACAGGCACGTGAGGTTGCCAAATGCTTAAACATACATACGTTTAACGGATATAGTGTTGATCAACATAGAATACAATAGGCTGATCACCTAGAAGTGCTCGTAAGTAATATCGGGCTTACAGATTTGCTTCAGGGTTGTCCTTTTCCAATAAAGAATGAATACTCGAGGTCTCTGACCGGAGTAAATGTTTTACTAATACTGTTGTTATTATAAAACATTTTAAAAAAAAGATGAAGTGCTATTTTGAATTATCAATAGTACTTCATAACTATTGTTCAGTTATCGAAGATATACAATTTGTATGTGTCAAGCATGTTGTTATTAAATTGTTATACTTGCTGAGCTAGTTATGCTCACTCTTTCTTGAACCATATGAATACCGCTAAGACTGAACGTCCCGAAGGATCAGGAAAAGCTAAGGCAAATTTCTAAGCTGGTTTGTAATAGTATAGGTCTATTATTGTAATGTAACTGATATTATGACAAAGAACCTTTGTAATGGGTTTAGAACTTGGGAAATGTAAATATTACTTTAAATATATAGAGGGTATATTAGTTCTTTGAGACTTTTCAATTGAATGAATGTATGAATGTTGTACAATATAGCACCATCTGTCGGGTTGGAAGATACCCGGATTTGGGGGCGCTGCAGGGGCACTTGGACATGATACTCAGGATTGTTGGGCCTTGAAACACAAAATCCAAGACCTGATAGACAATGGGGAAATTGTGGTCACCAAACTAGATCAGCCTCACGTTCAAGACAACCCTCTTCCTCAATACAAAGAAGAAGAGGTCAACATGATCAATTGGAGTAACGAACCAAATTCCAATCTCAGCTGTGAATCCTCCCATACCCTCAAAGACGGTGTTGATAAATGGGTTTAGGCCAAGTTCCAGTTCACAATGGAACGAAAAATGAAGGCTCTATGCAAATAAATTGAATAATTGGCAGAATTGGCGACTTATCAGCATCACGTGACACGTCAATTAATCAGCCATGAGCATGCCAATCTCCTACCTCTTATCATGAATATTCCCTCATCACTTTCAGAAAATGAAATACTGGAAGACAAAGTGACAAAGAGAGCAAATGCCAAAGCCCGTCGGGATTTTGCCAACAAAAGGGAATTCACCTATTTGGGTCAACCTATGGAGGAAATCCTTCATATGTTAATCAATGAAGGAAGGATTAGTTCCCTTCTACCTCCAATCAACCCCTGTTCAGGACGGTACAATTCTGATGGAGTATATCAATATCACTCCCAGTCTCGCGGTTACAGCATAGAAAAATGCTAGGCACTCCGCCACCTTATCCAAAAGGTAATTGACAATGGTGTCCTGCA